>MJUU01070267.1:72613-119245 GCA_002080025.1 Modiolus philippinarum
TTTCTCTTCAACGAAAATGTGTCAGAGAAAAACTGGGAGTAACTTGCCTTCCTTACGTAACAGGGGATATCGACAGGATATTCTACCAGAATCCGTTGAACTGGCTTTGGGTTCCGTGGACTTAAAAATTACGTATGGTCTCATTCTTTTCATTTTCAAGGTAGTTATGATGTATTTTACCTGTATTGAGTTTAATTCGTATATTTATCAAATGTTATAGGACACTGGATATTAGTAGATAGAGGGAAGGTTTTGGTGCCAACAAAACGGGTTCACTCTGCCGCTGGATTTTGCTAGTGCCTGTGGCAAGTCTATCTGTGTCGAATTTCTTTACTTAACGTTTGTCTTATGTCTTTTATCTTTATTTAACTTGTACAGTTCACTTGTAGATTGTGGCTTGTGATTGCAATTTTCAGTCGTAGTACATTTTTATGCTGTATCTTTTTTTAAATTATCAACAAGTAGCAATTTTTTCACAGGTAATATACATTCTTCAGTAGCTACAACACCTTCTCATTGTTTAATAATCAACGAACAGTCCTTTCAATTATTGATGTGGTTGTTTTCTTACATTAATGAATTTTGATTTTAACTCCCAGGTTCGGCGTGTTTCACTTATTCACTTATAAATGTAACCCTGCTTTTCTTTTCGTCCCACATTTATGGATTAAGTCTTTTTAAGCATATCCCTTGCTTTTGTGTGCATGGAGTTATTTTGTCAGGTTTCATATTTTTCAAAAACCCTAGTTGAAAAACGAAATCGAGATAATGACCGAAACCAACAGATAGAATATTTGTGATGAAGTAACGACGCAAACATTCTTTTTCAACTCTGCATACCAGTAACAATTACAGTACATTCTGCAGCTATTGATTGCAGGGGCTGAAAAGTTAACGATAACTTGATTTCTCGGTACCCCCATGAGGAGCATCACTAGTTAATCTTTATGCTCGTATAAATGCCTTTGAATTTGTATTATATGCCTTAAGCATGTATTTAGGGAGAGGGCTTGTATAGGCTTTGCCTGTTGACCAATCCTTTTCTTTATTAAATAAAATAAGTTTATTTGGTCAGTTTTCTCTGCAACAATTAAGAAAAACTTGGTTCGATATACAGACATTTATTCAACATAAAAGTACATTTAATTTACGAACAGCAACAAATGGAATATGTACAATGAAGATGTTTTTCATGTTGTGAGGTATTTTATTTTTTCGGCTTATGAAAAATTAATAACAATCTGATAAAAACATCAAAATGTTAACTTATTTTTTACTTTTTGTGAAATTTTTCCATTTAATCCATCCTGTTTTAATTCACCACGATAGGATAATGATTCGTATGAGATAAGTACTTGGATGATATAAAAATTCATACAGTAGCGGAGTTAAATGGTTAACATTCACGTTAACATCTTCTATAATTGGCCACCTTACTCTGATCAGATTAATAATTCTATAAACATTAGTCCTACATCCAAAATACATTAAATAAACCTTAATCTTTATCTTTGTGTTTATGGTGATCCTTATGATGTGACACAACCAACACTGGAGCATTAGAATGATGAAGTATATAATCACTGACACTTCCAAGAAAAGTCCGTCGAAGTGAACCATGTCCTCTACTTCCGGTAACAATCAAATCTGCATTTATTTCATTGGCTAAAGTAACTATACCAAGTCCAGGAGAGCTTGCGTGTGTACTCTTTACTGTTCCATTCAACTAAAACAAAATGTATATTTTATTAATGAATACTTCATGTGACGAAAGAATATATTACTATCTTACAGCAAGCCACAAGTATAACTATAAAGTTGTAATAAAAATTCTAAATGAATTATTCTAAAAATACGATTATTTGAAAATGTAAATCATTATGCCTTCTAAATATTCGCGATAAAAAGTTTGCAGCATTACTTGCGTTTAAAATGGATGTTATCTTTTAATAGCACTTTGGTAGCACATACATCTGGGTATGGTTAACGTTCTTTACTTTTTACTGGGGCCTTATATGCTAGAAAGATACGAAACCACGTATATCTTTCTTGTGCGAGCGAAGAAATTAACTTTCGCAACTGGTTGTTCATTGGGTGCATCGTTTTCTGTATAAATGATAATGAATACGCTTTGAGAAATTTGAGTAAAGTTTAGAAGAAAACACCCTGCGCCTGACTCATAATTAAATTTAGCAGAAGTTTTAGGAACACTTTGCGAGTTAATTTTATGTTTGTTGACGATCCCGCATCCATGAGCCATAAAACATGGATGTAGCGTTGCTCGACATCTTGCAATGAATTCCACTTGAATTTACTATGAGGTGTGAGCATAGCTCATTGTTGAAGGCCTCATATGTTGACTTCAAGATGAAGAACAACAATAAAAGCGTTGATCCATTGTTAATTTATGCCATGTATTTGTAGAGACTTTGTCTCATTTGCATTTACTCCATATCCCTCCATTGCTAATTAAAGTCCTATTTAACGTCAGTAACTTCGGTATTTTGTTATTTGTTGACGATCCCGCATCCATGAGTCATAAAACATGGATGTAGCGTTGCTCGACATCTAGCAATGCATTCCACTTTAACTTACTATGAGATATGAGCATAGCTCATTGTTGAAGGCCTCATGGTAACTTCAAGATGAAGAACAACAATAAAAGCGTTGATCCATTACTTGTTTATGCCATGTATTTGTAGAGATTTTGTCTCATTTGCATTTACTCCATGTCCCTTCATTGCCAATTAAAGTTCTATAATCAATTATATTTCCGTCATTGATCAAGCTGAACTTTTCCACAGTGAACACAAACCAATAACAAATCAATTAAAGGCCATATAAAAATAAAAAATTTGAAACACATTATTTAAAACTGAAAACAGATTTTGTTGTCATCAATCTCAAAAGTATTTGATATGCNAAAAAAAAAAAAAAACAAAAAAAAAAAAAAAAAAAAAACACAAAAAAAACAAAAAACAAAAACAAAAACAAAATAAACAGCTGCGCCAAGTCGCATGATACGCTCGTCGTCACCCTTCAAAACTTTAAATGGTTAAGGTAAGGGGTTCTCAATTCAGAAGCACCTATAACTGCCTAATTAAACTTGATATCTCTTTCAGAAATTAATCTGCAAAGTTTGAAGTGAGCTGATCAAAGTACTTATCAGTTAAAGCAGGACATGTAAAAAATTGCCTTAAAATTGACGAACAAATTCCCATAACTCTTGCAACAAAAATCTAAATTTCACGAAAAAGTATACAGATCGTGAGGCCATCATACCCAATACCTCTACAAAGTTTGAAGTCAATTGGCCAAAGGTTGTCAAGTTAGAGCGCGACATGTAATAAATTGCCTTAAAATTGACGAATAAAGTCCCATAACACTTGCAAGAAAAATCGGAATTTCCTGAAAAAGTACACAGATCGTGAAGCCATCATTCCCAATACCTCTACAAAGTTTGAAGTCAATTGGCCAAATGGTTGTCAAGTTAGAGCGCGACATGTAAAAAATTGCCTTTAACTCTTGCAAGAAAAATCGAAATTTCAAGAAAAAGTATACAGCTCCTGAGGCCATCATTACAATCACATGTCACAATCAACCAGGGAACTGCACACGAAAAACAATGAAACGACGAAAGACATGCATGACCTACCATGAGAGAATTGATGCAATGCTAAACCGTATCCTGGAACATGTCAGTTAGATGACGATTCAATACTATATCTAGAATAATGTTATGCCTAAAATCCATCAATGTAACTAGAAAAAAATGCCAATCAATCAGCCATTTTACAGGTTTTAAGAAGATAAGGCCACATTTTTTGGATAATTGGTCTGAACAATAAATTATCCTTGAGCCATATTACGATCAGGTTAGGTATCCCAGCTTCATTTAATTTCCCCAATTTCTTTTCGCTAAGCAGTTTTTTTTCAATTTTTTTTGTCAGTGCGAATAGTTATTTCAGTTTATAAATTTCCAAACATTTTTTTTCCAGTTTCTCCAAAAATCTGTGTAAAACAAGTCAAAGTGACAGAACTGACAGATATAAAAAAATATTGAGTTGAGTAGAACAGATAAAATTTGCTATCATGCCATGAGACATGTTCAAACCAAAATAGATTTCTGATACTATATAAAAATAAAGAGCTACGCCTAGTGCAGCATGATACGACCGCAGCATGTCCACCACTGAATTTTGAACAAGTGTAAAATAAAGTGAATGTGGACACAGTAAAAAATTTGACACAGTAACTAAATGGACACAATAAGGTGGTTGACACATTAATTAGCTGGATACAAACTAGGGAACATAGAAATTAGCCATTTTGATCCCTGAAAGCTCAGAAACTGTCAGAGATAATATGCCAAATCTGTTGACATACTACTGACAGATTATATCAAAAGGAATCCAAAGAAAAGTAAGTGAGAACCGAACCGTCAGTCTAAAAAGAACAATCCAAGGACAATGGCAACGTCGGAAAAACAAAAAAACGAAGACATAACATGGGCATGACACAGAAAAGAAAATGAAGACACGCACATATACAAAAATGAACAACACGGACATCCAAAAATCACATCCAAATCTGATGAGATAAAGATTTAACATATTTGTGAAAATTGCAATTTTGACCACTTTGACCCCTTACAGCATGGAAACAATAAGAGATACGGAAAATCTGTTGGCATACTACTGAAAGCTTAAGACAAGAGGAATGTAAAGAAAAATTTTTGCGGTCGTATAAAACCCAATAGGGTCTGTAAGTCTCGTCCAATTTTGTAACTTCCGGGCACATTAACTGTACACGGAAGTTACATTTTTAACAAAAATATGTGACGTTTCAAACGAAAACTGGAACGTCATAATCCTCAGACGTCATTTTTTAGCGGGAAACGTTTTCGAATTGCAATCTTATCGTGAATTCTCGAGGGTCACATGACGAGACTTACAGACCCTATACATCAACATAGTGAGATGGAATCACTAATTCATAAACAGTTGAGCTAAGGGTGATTCATATTGAATCTGTTGTGGCGCTTCAGGTTAATTGTTTTCGTCAATTAAAATTCAGTTAAAAATTGTTATGTAGGAACAATTAAAAATATACACTTCAATTTCATGAATATTTTGTGTTTGTTGTGGTATATATTTATTTCGATAATTCAAGAATCCAGTCACTCCGTCTCACTGTTATTTGAGATAATCTTTTCAGCCTTCTCCTATTTCGAAAGTCATGTATTAAATGTCTGTTTGACATGTTAATGAGATTTGTATGAAAGCAGAGTTCCTACTTCGATGTTGCTATCCGTAAAGGCAACTTACAGTTATTACTAATGTGTCGATCTGATTCATTAATCATAATTTCATTATATTATTTTTAGCCTATAAATAAATCACGAGATTGATAAATTGAATAGTGTTCAACCACCTATGCCCGCAATAATAAAGAGCATGTTATCAATACGAAATTGATATTTAAACAGAAAAATGCTGGGATAGCGGAATATTGTATGCCAATGGTAAAAAGATGATTTTTTAAAGGGGGGATACTTTCCAACGGGTACATACGACTACAGAGCTGTATTGTCTTGTATTTTTGTGCGTAACTATTTCTACTTTAACTAAGAAATACAGAGTAATGTGTAAAAAATGGATACATCGGAAAACGAATACCGAAGCAAGAACAAGGAAGGGGGAAATTCTAAAATCATAAATCCAAAATCACGGCAATTAACAGCAACACGAATTCAGGATATCAGGAAACACCTACAATGGCGGAAAATTATAACTACATGCCACAATCTGCCAGGGAACTACACAGTAACGCACGTATAAGAGAAAGGACAAACGTAGACAACGATAGGAACTTGGGACAGCCGGACTTGGTATCACGTTCCTTATAGCATAAAAAACGCACAAATAAAACCCAATGCAGGTAGACTTCTAACTCCATGACCACAATCTTGAAAGGAATTTTAAATATGCACTTATTAGATTTAACAGCAAATTTTGGCTACAGTAAATCGTGATCGACATTGACAATTATCCTGACTTTCGGATTAAATTAGTTTCCATTTTTTACAGCCCAATTTCGAAGTTCATCTTGATTTTTTGCAAAGTTACGATTATTTAAGTAGAACTGCTATTCACAATTATATAATGTTGTCCTGTAGGTAATCCGTCAAAATATCCTTTTGTAGAGTTATTCGTGAAAACAAACCACAAACTTGGGCGTGGTATATTATTTAACACGTTTCTTTCCTCGAAAAGCAAAAACCACCTTAGCAATATACGTGATTTTTTTTTAATTTTAAAGCGTGCTTTATTTAAAGGAAGACCTCAACAGGACCTCTATTAAGGAAGGAAAAGCTGATCATCAATTCAAGAAAAATAGACCTTAGTATCGTACTTCTCACTTCTAACTTCTAATTTCTTACTAAATAAGAATTATTTTGACAGCATGTAAACTTTGGAATGATCAATTAACTCTGATAAAGCGTACATAAAATGAACCTTTCGTCTCTTGGATCGCAAAACCTTATATTTTATAAGGATGTAAGTTCCCGTCAGTGAAAAATAATATTCACAAAAAAGAAACTGTGGCAAACTCAGCTGCAAATTATTCAGTATGTTCAAGCTGTATGTCTTTGTTGTTAGAGATATTGAATGTTAGGTTGTAAATTAATCAATCGGTCAGCAAATTAACCAATCAATATGTTCCTTTAATTTAAGAGTCGCGCTTTTGCAAAGATTTGAATACGCGTAGTCAGGGATTTGTTCAACCTATGTTAATTTCATAACTCAAGAAATTCTCTGGCCGTCACCATGACATCATTGAAAGATATGACGTGTCAGTGTCCCAAATGGAAATGGACATATTCAGCTAGATTCAACTTTTCCCAGATTTGTCTATACCAATTTTGACTTTTTCCTGGATTGTTTCACTTGCAGTGTGACGGGTGCTGTTAACAGAGCAGAAAGATGCTCATCCTTCCGGAGCACCTGATGTCACTCTCAGTTTCATGGGAGTTCACACTGTGAGTGCCTTGGTTTTGAATGTTGTGTTTTTTATTTCTGTGCTACGTAGCTGTCAGCTGTCTGACGTCATTGTTTTATGTGTTCTGGTTTCACCATGTCTTTACACATCGATTTTTGTAAATAATACTACTCCTTTGTTCCTTCGGTTTTCTACTGCCGTTGCTTAATAAGAAAATGCGCATCTTTATCCCTTAGTTTTGATTGATTGATTGATTGAATATTGTTTAACGTCTACTCAGCAATATTTCAGCTATATCAAGACGAGAACAAGTTTGTTAATAAATAATCACTTTGGGGTATGGAAAGGGCAATGGGACGGGAAATTCTGACTGCCACTGGAAAAGTAGGGTGAAATCGTCAAGGGCGGGGAATTTAGCCTTGTAGCCAATAACCTACGGACCNCCCAAAAGAGCTTGCTACAAGGGTTCTTTAACGTGCAGGAAGCGTGGCGTTTCTTCCAACACGTGGACCTGAGTTTACATCCCATCCGAAAGATGGGTTGTGTATTTATTAATCCCGCACAACCACGGAATGGGTCCTATTTCTATATCCCGGGGTTCCCTCCGGTCAGCCTCCGTTTAGGAGGGGTCACACCCCGCAAGCCGGAGATACTAGGACCTATTTCTATATTTCGGGGTTCCCTCGGGGTCCTCTGTCAGGAAGACTCATACTCCAAGCTCAGAGGATGCTGCGGGCCTATTCATAAGCCGGGACAGGGCACGGCGGCCCTTAGTTTTTAAAGTAAACAAATAATTATTATACTAAAATAAAAGACCTTGCACATTAAAGACCACTTGCAACATATGTTTGGGGTAGTTCACAGGCGACCGATAAACCCCGGCCTTCCACTCATCCCTTTCATTTTCTCTTTCTCTTTCCCTAATTAATTTTTGGCATAATATGTCTATTTCTTCTTAACATTTCTGGACGAATGAAAACACCAATCGATATATCAATCATTTATCAATTTATTGCTATCAGCATTGAATTTATATTGTTGTGACATTCAAATCCTTGAACTTATTATATCTTAATGTAAAGTAACGAGATCAATACCCTCCGTGTTACAACATCGAAGTAAGAAATAAGAAGTTAGAAGTAAGAAGTTAGAAGTAAGAAGTTAAAAGTAAGAAGTATGTAGTTAGAAGTAAGAAGTAAGAGGTTACAAGTAAGAAGTAAGTGGTAAGAAGTAAGAAGTAAGAGGTTAGAAGTAAGAAGTAAGTAGTTAGGAGTAAGAAGTAAGAGGTTAAAGGTAAGAAGTAAGTGGTTAGAAGTAAGAAGTAAGATGTTAGAAGTAAGAAGTAAGAAGTTAGAAGTAAGAGGTTAGAGTAAGAAGTAAGTAGTTAGAAGTAAGAAGTTAGAAGTAAGAAGTAGGAGGTTAGAAGTAAGAAGTAAATAGTTAGAAGTAAGAAGTAAGCGGTTAGAAGTAAGAAGTAAGAGGTTAGAAGTAAGAAGTACAATGCTGAGGTTTCTTCTTCTTGAACTGATGATCAGGTTTTCTTCTTTAAATGGGTTCTGTTGGGGTCTTTCTTTCAGAAGAGCACGCTTTTAAATTTGAAAATCTTGCTAAGGTAATTTTGCTTTTCGTGTAGAGAAACATATTAAATAATACAAAAAGGGCATTTTGACGGATTATGCTTAGATCCCACAGAACAACCTTATATACTTGCAAAAATTATTCATATTTAAATAATACAAACTAGATAAACTTTAAAATGGGTTGTAAAAGATGGATAGTAAATTCTTCCGAGATTTAAAAGTCGGGATTATTGTCAATGTCGATCACGATTTCCTATAACTAAAATTTGCCTTTAGATCTAGTAAGTGTATGTTTAAAGTATGAAAAAGAAAGGAAATGGGGTAAACGTCAAGGAGACAACATCCCAAATCCAGGTTAATATGCACACATTACTCGATACTATTTAGTTAAGATAGAAATAGTTACACACAACATTACAAGACAATTCGACTCTGTAGTAGTATGTACCCGTTGCAAGGTACCCCCTTAAAATAATCATCTTTTCACCATTGGCATACAGTTTTCCGCTCTCGCAATATTTTTCTGTTTAAATATCAATTTCGTATTGATAAACCTGTTCTTAATTATTGCTGGTATATGGACTTATAGCAATCACCTGATTATTTATAGGCTGAGAATAATATAATGCTTCATATCGAAACATTGGAAATATTAAATATCAAGACGTTCAGTGTTAGTTGCCTTTCCGGATAGCAACAACGAAGTAAGAAGTAACGAAGTAAATCAGAACTTGGAAGTCTCCTTCCGGGTTTCGTAGATTTGGAACTATTAAGTATTTTGCACTGTTTATAAACTTACAAATGCACAAAGTGTACATACGATTGCATTTAAGTATCAATATTACATTTGGCAATCAGTTTCCTCTTCATCAGAAATGAGCAAAATGTCTCATGTGAGGTACAGCATCGGATGATAAGTTGCACATTAATTACGCAAGCGGCGAAGACCTTATTTTATAAATTTTAAATGACCTAAAAGCCTCATGGAATTTTATTGACGCATATGAAAGGTTGAAACGATAGCTTACAGAGGGTTATGTCGTAAACATTGAAAGCTGGTCCAAACTACGAAATTTTGGGTCGAAAGGGGTACCTTGTAGAACTCCAATTTGTACAAAGTCAAGTTAATTAATTAAAATTGTTCAAAATTAAATAGAAAATCATTGAAATGTTGGAAATAACATCTTAAAGGATAGTAAAGACACAATTTACTTACAAAATATGAGGACAAATCAACAATTAACAGGAAAATCATCAAATACTTTTGAAATACACAATAAAATGAAACAATATTTTTGAAAAATGATATTGTGAAAGTCTAAAATTTCGTGAGGAAAAGAAATGACTTTAATTTATTTTACACTGGACATATGGGCTATAAAGTGGAATCGTGAAATAAAATGTAAAATATACAATAATATCTAAAAGGTTAAACCTTAAGAATAGAGACGACATGCTAAGGAATATAGCTGATATAGATGTGCTTATTTTGGCAATCCATTTTTATCCTCATCTGAAAAGTACAAAAAAATGTGGATTCAGACTTGGTCGGTTGAGCATATGAACGAAAATCGTCGATTCATTCCCCTACACTCAATTTTGAGTGCCGTTGGACTATCAGTGTCAAAATTTTCTTTATTTTCACATGCACTTACGGGAAGTGACCCCACTTGTGTATTTGTTTTTGAAGAGGGAATAAAGCCCTTTTGAAGCTTGTCAAAGGTCAGTCAAGTCGTTTTCAAGATCTTGCCTCCCTGGTAGAAGATGGCGTTGACAGTACCATTGATGCTTCATGGAAGGTAATTTCTTCATTTTATGACACAGGGGGCAGGTTCAAGAAGTCGCACAACAATCTAAACCACTAATAACTTCAAATTTCTACAAGTAAAGGCAAAAGTCTTTTAAAACTGCGTCCATGCGAAGCATGTTTTAGAGAGCATTTTTGACGAGTTTTATGGCAAAGCAGGGTCTGGGTGTCGTCATTAGCAGCTAAGCCCAACAATGGAGAACCAAGTGACTATGGTTGGAAGGTTGAGGACAACATATTACAGGGTGTCAAAAATATAGGAAAATAGGATTTTTTTCTAAGTTTATAGGGCAAATATAGGGATTTGACCACAGATTTATAGGAACATATATAGGGATTTGTCTAAAAAAATTTATAAAAGTTATTGGTCTTGCATAAAAATCTATACAAAATCTATCAGGCATTTTATTTTATTGGATAAGAAATAAAAAATAACAAAATCTTTTCAGATGTAGAGAGTTGTCAGTCCAATATACTGTTCTCATATAATCATTCAAGTTATTCTCCTTATCAATAACAAAATACCAAATTTACTGTGAATTTAGTTTCTGCATATGGCCATTACGACAACTTGCATATCAAATAAAAAATTTAGAAATCCATATACAGAAATATTTGCAAAAGCTGACAGAGAACCAATTACTAATAGGATCTAAACAGAAAAGCCAAAAATATCGAGAAGAGAGCTACTCAAGATGGAGATACTCCTTAGTCTTAAACAAATTTTCTTAAATTTAGATATTGCAAGTTTCAAAATAAAATTGGGTACAAGAATCTAATTTTATATTAATCTAGCATCAGCTCCTAAATTTGTTTTTTCTTCCTTGACACAAACAAAACAGTTCACTTGTATCTGGAAAACTTAATTGAAGTTTGTGTCACCTCATATTTTGTTTTTTCTTTTTTCAGAAAAGGATATTTTTTCTTATCATTTTTCATTAGATTATTGTAAATCCATAAAACAAATCAGTTTTGAGTAAAACTGATGAAATACAAGCATAGGAGGAGATTTAAAATTTCCCTATACGAGTCCATCGGTGTACTGTGCAATTGTTGTTAAAACACATAAATTTACTTTATTTGCTATCTGCTATACTTAGTAATAATTTCTCTTTTGTGCTGAACCATATACATGTACTGTAGTTTATAATTCCTTAGTTCTTGCCTATCCCACTGATTTTATAAGCAATGTAAACTTGAAGTGGCAATCATTAAATGGAGTCAGTAAATTTTATTCATAATGAGATGTGCTAAATTTCTTTTGATAATTATTTCAGTTTCTTAAAAAGATATTTTTGTAGTATTGTCTTGTCAAAAAATAACAAAAAAACATTCTGAAATAAATCTTTAGGTATGAGTGTATCCATAAGCATGCCTTTAATTTTGCCTCCCTGACTACACCAGGAAGACAGTACAACTACAAAGTACTTGGTTAGAAATAGCTTAAATGTGAAGAGGTTTGAAAAACCATCTTTTAGATGATAAGGACATTCAAATATATATGTTTTTTTAGCATTTTTGAAAACAGGACCATCATTTTTTTTTTGGATATATAGGGCTTTATAGGGATTTTAGGGACTAATAGGGAAAATATAGGAACAGTCAAATTTATAGGAAAATATAGGAAAAAATAGGGACTTGACACCCTGATATTAAAGTATTTTCTATTCAAATGACAAATGTCGTCTCCCTGATTTGCTATTTATCTACAATCGTGTGCAAATAGCAGGGCCCGTATTGTACAGACTAATGTGTATGTCAGGGTTGTGAAACCGGCAACATTACAAAAACTGTTTGCTCTTGTTCTCAAACCAATGATTGATTACTTCTGGAATGCCAATATGCAATTGTCTTTCTAGAATAAAAATCTTTTGAATGGGAGCAGGGTAAAGAGTCTAGTCTTTTTCTCTACTTCTCAATATTATCTCAAGCTCTTTTTATCATTCTAGGCTTTTTACATTTTATATGTTGTTTTTGATTTTACCTTTTAGATATTTTAGGTTTTATTTGTTATCTGTTTTAAATTGAACTTTTGCAATGACTTACGCCGGAAAAACAAACGTTGAGGCATATAGCTTTTCGGTTTGTTCGCTCGTTTGTCCGTCAGTCGCACGTCAGTTTAACATCTGCACATTTAGGTGATTTCTAAGAAACTACAAGTTTGATGTTCATACAATTTAGTAAAGTTATTCATCCTTACAAGTACAATATAATGTAGCATTTTATTGGTAAGATGCCAAATATAATATCCGTGTCATTTTCTTGTTCCTTTTCAAATTCATTGTTTAGATGTTTTACCTTGTAGATGCTCATTCTATTTCTTATATTTTACCTTTAAAATGACGCCTCTGTTCCTTATATTTCACTTTTATATGTTTTCTGTATTGCGTATATATTTCCTTTTAGATAGTTTCTCTATTTCTTATATTTTACCTTTGAAATGTCGTCCTGTTACTTGGATTTTATCTTTGAAAGCTTTTCCCTTGATTTTACTTTTTGATATTCGTCTCTATTCCTTAGATTAACTTTCTGGATACCGTCTCTATTTCTTATATTTTACCCTTAAGATGCCGTCTCTGTTCCTTTAATTGTACCTTTTAAAAGTCATCTCTATTCCTTATATTAAATATTTTAAATGTATGGTCTATTCTAATATATATACCTTTTACATTTTCATTTGTGATTTTCCTTTAAAGCTCATATGTCCAGTCTTAACATATTTGTCAGTCAGATTTTGAACTCCAGGACTTTCACAATATCATTATGTTTAACTATAACTAAATACCGAAGTTACAATGAATTTATCTTCTACATATGCGCATCTCGACAACTTATGTCTCTTCAGTGCAGATAAAATCTAAACGTTTGGAAGACCATAAAATCAAAGATGTTAAAACTTTATATTGTTTCATTTTATTGTGTCTTTCAAAAGTATTTGGCGTTTTACCTGTTAGGTTTTGATTTGTTTTAATATTTTGTTAGTAAATTGTGTCTTGTATAGCGTTCAAGATGTTCTTTCCAACCCAAAAATTGTCATCTATTTATGTCCGATTCAAGTTTCCTTGCAGATTCGATATCTATGTATTAAAGGTTTTCTCATTTGTCATGTGATGGCATTATAACGTTTATGTTTGACAAAGGTGTTTTGACAACTTAAAAAAAATGCATTTGTAAAAAAAACTAATTATGAGGCAATAATTTTGAAAAAAAGTAAATGAAAGTCTTAGGAGTTTCAAAGGAGATTGAAATTTATTTGGATAGCTAAAGCGACATAAAACATTTACATAATCATAACATTGCTTTTATGATTGTTTTGAATACATGCTTAGCCAAAATACAACAAGATTTCTTGAAAAAAAAATATCTTTTTTGGCAATTATTCTAGAAACGATGCACATGACCTTTATTTCAAAGCATTACAATGTTTAAATTACCCTTTTTTCAAATTTTGAACCAGCTTAATTCAATTTCTTTGACTTAAGCAAAATTGGAGTTCAACAAGGGGCCCCTTTTGACCCAAAATTTCGTACAGTTTGGACCAGTTTTCAATGTTTACGACATAACCCTCTGTTGGCTGTTTAAACCTTTCATATGAGTAAATAAAATTCCATGAGGCTTTTGGGGCATTTAAACTTTTAAACGAAGCGACTTTTCTAATACTCACCGCTCTACTTAATCGATGCTATAGAAATTTTTTTCAGAGGCAAATCTAAGCATTTATTTTAATTGCATAGTAAAAATTCAATTAGGTTTATCTTGTAAGATATTTGAAACCATATAAGAATTTAATATATCAGTTCGTGTAATAAGACTATTGTCATTATAGTTATTGTATCTATCGCCTATCCGCCTAAAAACTTTTTGTGAAAAGACCAAATCATTAAGTATAACTGCATTCACTTTCACAGACTTGCATGCCATAAGTCCTTCTCCATGATTTTTTTTTTCAAATAAAAAATTTCTGATTAATTTCTTAATGAATACTTCATGAAAATCTATGAATCGCTCTTTTGTTATAATTTTGCCCGATTTGACAGCTACAGTAGATATGGAATAGAAAACAAAGAATCCATAGACCAGACTGTTAATGATGGAAACGAGAGATGACAACATCAACCAATTACACCGCGGTCGTAAGGAAAATTATTGTTAATAAAAAAATGTTTGTAGATTTAACGTCCAAGAAATAAAAAAATCGATAGCAGTATCTAATTTGGTGTCACATAACATATACTTGAGTAATGGTGCCGTTATTAGTGGGAAAATGCCGTTCAATTATTTTTCAGCTGCAAAGATTGTCAAACTGACACTACTACATAAACAACAACCTTGATTTCTCTCATATACACGGCGAACTCCACCAACTTGTTCTTAATTCTGTCAACTTCCCGTTGAATAAGTTCTTTAAAAACCTCTTGATCAATAGAGAAATGTGCTGAAAATACAATTAATCAAATATAACAAATGTGACCTGAAACAATTCCTACTAATTGATTTTTTACTGGTTTATTGTTCTTGTGTATACGCATAAAATTAATCAGCTTAAATCAGTTAGTGAAACACATTTCATAGGCTTTTTCAGTAGTTTTTTCCTATATTATGTGTAATTAGACACTTTTCACAGAAAAGTTAAGATGGCAACAGAAACATTAACCTCAAACAAAATTACCTTAAAATATCGCCAAAGACAATCACATGCAAACTTTGTTCAATTACTAGTACAAAAAAATAAATAGAATGGAAAAAATGAAAAACAAAATAAATAGATAAATATATGCAAAATGTCATGTCATGCATAAGTGCTTGCTAAACTTTTAATCAACATCCACATCAATATCTTTGTAATAATTATGCAATAATACTGTCAATCTTATCACAAACATGTAGAAGATCAAGGACAGGAGTTTCGAAACGTGCAGTTTATGATAGTGATAATGAAAGAAATGTGGTTTATGTTCTTTTAATATGAATAAATTTAATGTTTTACTGATAACAATTGTTTAATTTAGTAAAATGTATTTCTCATTAAATGAAAGGTCAACATACTGACATTTTCATTATTTATGTCTAATAATGAAATATGTATTGGACACTTTGAAATATTGCAATGGTTCTACCATTACGACTGTAAAGAAGAGTTGACGATTTATCATCATTCTTGCAAATCGACACAAATATAGAAAATTGTACACAATTTTGTTATTTATGTCTAATAATGAAATATGTATTGGACACTGCTCTCCACAACACAGCTACATGTATTCCAAAATAAAAATCACCACACTATTTTCATGGAGCACAAATCACTTCCTACACTAAAATAAGTCCTTGCATTAAAAGACAACATCACAATTCCACTATTTTCATAAATGAAAGTTAAAATAATTCAATTTTAAGAGCTTTCCTCGTAGGCCTCAGAAGAAGCTCAAAGAAACCATCATGTACCGATAGATAAATTTAAGAGCTAAACATGCTCAAAATTAGCTTTGAGATCTGGTGACCTGAAAATTTAAAATACATACTGGCCTTTCACTGATACTGCCGATGTCTACTGAAATATATGATGATTCTTAACCACGGGAAGTTTCGATTTTGATTTTTCTTCCGTGATGCGACAGTGTTTTACCAGCAGACTAGGCTCCTTTAGCTAGCCGACAGTTTAGCGGCGAGCACCCCTTGACCAATCTGTCAAAATTACGTATTGTCACATATGTCTCTCCTTTCAAGATTGTGGTCGTGGACCAGTGATCTACCTGTGTTGGGTTTTATTCGTATGTTTACTGGACTATAGAGAAACGGGACAGATAAAGGGGAGGCTTTGGTACCCATAAACCGGTTTAACCCTATCGCCGGCTTCTGCTTGTGCCGGTTCCAAGTCCGGCTGTCCCGAGTTCTTATCGTTGTTTACGTTTGTCTTTTGTCTAATTTATGTTTTTCCTGTGTAGTTCCCTAGCAGATTGTGGCAGGTAATTATAATTTTCAGCCATTGTAGGTGTTTTCTGTTGTCCCTTTTATTTCATTCAATACATTTCACAAAAGAAGATATCCATTAATGGACTTCAACATGTGTGGCAAAAAAGAAAATATCCATTAATGGACTTCGAAATTCGTGTCACCGAAACAAGAATTGAAAATGAGATGATTCATATCAATATTCGAGCTAAGAAAAGCCAGACTAGAATTTGTACTTGAACTGATAAAGGCTCGTCTTAGACTATTTTGTATCTAAAGTTGACGATAAGTCTACACAGGAAGTAATGGACGAAATATCAAAAGAAATGAAGCTGTATTGCTTCTGAACCACTGTACAAGGACAATGTGATTATCACCCGTATAGATCTGATAACAAAATACCGAAGTTGCTGTGAATTTACTTTCTGCATATGCGCATTTCGACAACTTATGTCTCCTCAGTGCAGATAAAATCCAAATGTTTGGAAGACATGAACTCAAAAATGTTTAAAAACTGATAGAGAACATATAGCCAATGTGATCTAAATATAAGCCAAAATTAGCTAAGGACAGAGCTTTACATGAGGGAGATACTCCTCAGTTTTCAACAAAATTTACAAAAATTTGGATATTGTAAGGTTACAAAAACAATCGGCTTTCGGGTCAGCACCGAAGTACTGACTACTGGGTTGGTGAATACCCTCGGGGACTAACAGTCCACCAGCAGTTGCATCTTCTCAGTGGTAATAAATAACAAAATACCGAAGTTACTGTGAATTTACTTTCTGCATATGCGCATTTTGACAGCTTTCCGATCACAGATTTATAAAACAGTTCCTTGACCCCACAAGCCACTGCCAATAGTCCAAATGTAAAAGTACCTGGGTAGATCTACTGATAAATACAAAAATACATAAGCTGCATAAAAAACAGTAAATTTCGTTATTCTGTACATGTGTTTCAGGGAGTAAACTCTCAACAGCAGCATTGGAATCAAATAATATGGAAAGCCATATCCAAAAGTAGTAAAAAAAAAAGAAATACTCAAAACCAAAAATATCGAAATAGGAGGCCAAATCCAGTACCAAGGACATCTACCGAGTGCCATACACGGAATAAAGCCTCAGTATTTTTAAGTAGTTAGAATTTTGATAAAAATTGTGTGGATAATCCAACTTATCGTAAGGATAAAACAAATCGGAGATAGTCGATTTTCCACTGAGATCCCCAACATGTATCCAAAGTACAATTTAAAGTAAAATGCTACCATATTCGTTTTTATGGATGTTACGTGACGTCACACAAACAATCCATATGGAGATAGAACCTAAACATGTAAAGAAATTTTGAATAACGTACGATTAATGAACTGTCTACTGAAAGTCTGATGGAATTTTAACAAATACTACGTAATAATTGCACATCATTCAACAAAATTAAGCATGCAATTGGAAAGTAAGTGAGAACCGAACCGTCAATCCGAAACGAATAATCCAAGGACAATGGCAATATCGGAAACAACAAAGAAACTGAGACACAATAAAGAAAAGTGAACACACACACACACACACACACACACACACACAAAGATGAACAACACCGACCCAATAAAAAACCATGGGTGAGATCAGGTGCACCCCCTGCTTCCTATAAGACACCCACCGTGTTGAACATGTCAAATCCGTTAGAGGAAACAACAATTAAGCTTTAAAGGGAAATATCTGTTTTCATCTTGGAAACAGATATCCCATAGCGGTCCGCAAGATGAAATTTAGTAGCCCAAGTTACAACAATATATTTATGAGAGCATTGAAAAAGACCACCATCTACTACATCGAAATAACCAATTTCTCGGATCTGCTTTATCGATGACGCTAATATAAAATTGACATACTAGTATACTCCAGAATTTTTCATTTATGAAATTTCTTACTCTACCGGTGCGCCTGATCTCACCCCTGGTTTTTATTGGGTACATGTTGTTCTTTTTTGTATATGTGTGTGTCTTCATTTTTCTTTTTTGTGTCTTGCTCATGTTATGTCTTTCTTTCCTTGTTTTTTTCGATTTTGTCATTGTCCTTGGATTGTTCGTTTTAGACTGACTGTTTGTTTCTCACTTACTTTCTCTTCGTCCTTCTTTAAAATAATCTCTAACTAGCTTTTCTCAAAAACCAACTAAAACGAAGCAACACCATTCGTCAAAAAGTCTCCACAAACACGGTTTTAAAGAATATTGTTTAACCATGCCATCAAAATATAAAACATTTGCTCATTAGAGAACACCACTGAACGTGGACATGGGCCTTTTGACACTTTTTTGAAGAAAATGAAGATAATAAAAAAATTATAAAACAGCATTGTCAAAAGCCGAAGTTCAAAGGACAAATTGTCAACTGCAATGGTCCTGACTTGATAGAGTCGTTTGTGTTTGTGTGTTTTGTGGGCATGTAGTGTCTTCGGTCTTCCGTCTTCTGGTGTTCTTGGTTTTGCCTTGTCTCTTGACATTGATTTATATAATCTTGTGCTTTGTGCCTTCGGTATTGTACTGCCGTTGTTTTGTGAGTAAATTTGGTTCAATTGCGAGCCAAACCACACTCCACAGCGGCAGTGTCCGGAAGCAACTCCACATCAGCTACTATTCAAATTTAATAGACAGTAAAAAGAAATGTGAAGCCCAGCACTAAGTAAATGTAAAACAGGGGATAACAGGATACATCAACAATGGCTAAAAATTACAATCACACGCCACGATCTGCCAGGGAACTCCACAGGAAAAAACACACAAATAAGACAAACGACAAACGTAAACAACAAAAGGAACTCGGGACAGCCAGACTTGGTACCGGCACTAGCAAAAGCCAGCGGTAGGGTCAATCCGATTAATCCGTACCCAAAACCTCCTCATTAACTGTTCCGTTTTCCTATGGTATAAAATAATGAATCTTGAAACACAGTACGAATCGAAACTTCGTTTTTTGATTGATATGTATTAAAGAAATTACAAAGATTATATCAGACTTATAATTGATAAGGCAGTCACAGAGAAAATTATGCCTATAAATTAGAAAGTCTGTATAATTGGTGCCAGTTCTCGCATAACGAATCAACCGTGACATATACTCTGTTTGTTTGGGGTTAGGGGAATTGATCGTTTCGAAATTGCAGTCGTCTTATATGTCGTACATTTGAGTAATCAGATGACCATTTCGTCAAATTCGAGATGTAAGTCCAAAAAGATGTAGATATAGTCTATTCTGTTGTTTCCTTTACTAATATCTCTTATTCTGGAGGATATATTGATGAGATACGTTTAGCAAAAGATGCGATATGAATACAATAATCATCATGGATCCTTAAATGGGATACAAAAAGAGGGAACTTCGATTGACAGAGCACGTCACTTGATTCGAAACGAACCCCCATTCAATTCAAAAACATAAAATCACTCCCATGCGAAAATAATCCATTTATCAAATACAGCTATGAGAAACAAGATGGACGTGGCCATATTTACTCCTTAAAATTTCGCAAGAGTAAGACCGGTCTCCTTCTCCTCGTGACTTCGTAGGGGATGAGACGGGTCTCCTTACGATACGAATCGAGTTAAATGTAGGTCAGTTGGAAGTTATGAATTGTTGATTTATACTGGTCAATCAAATCATGTAAACGAATATAAAATTTCCGGAGTGTTAGTTTCAAGCGTTCCTCCTCATATTTAGTGTCCTAGTAATTGATTAAGACCTTTTTGTGAAAGACCTAGTATTGAAAGCATATCTTATCAACTGGGTTAAAAATACGCCGTATTCAAGGTAGAAGGGGTGCTACAATAAGGTACTACTGAGGAATGGGAAATTAGTTGTATAAGACCAAATACTAATTGAAATCATTGAAATATGGATTATTGAGTGAAAGAAAGCATCAATATACCAAAAGGTGATTTCCATTCTTATTTTCAAAAAGACTTTAACAATCGTAGAAATAACAAAATACCTATGTTACTGTGAATTTAGTTCCTGTATATGCGCATTTCGACAACTTATGTCTCTTCAATGTAGATAAAATCAAAACAGTTGGAAATCAAAAAACCGAAATCTGTGTAAAAGCTGATAGAGAATAAATTACCAATAGGATCTGAAAAGGAAAGCCAACATCATTTAAGGACACAGCCATGCATGAGGGAGATATTCTTCAAGTTTAATCAGCATTTTCTTAAATTTTGATGTTGCAAATTTTGATATAAAATCGGTTTTCGTACTGGCTACTAGGTTGGTGAAAAAAGTATACATCTGAGTTTAACTTATAAGAATCCTAGAGTTAAAATAAAAAGATAACGTTTTGTCCCGGTTCAGGATAATGTTTAGGTATGGTTTTTGATATTTGAACATTACCTAAGTATTGCCTAGCTTAATAGGAGTGTACATGTACGATGAAATAAAAGTAGTTAACTTTTGTAGTTTGAAAGATTTTACGGAACTTTACTGTCAGAGATAGTGAACTGTGGTCTTTTATAGATTGTCACACGTGCAAATTGAGAAACATCTATAAATCATGCACACTGCAAATCCTAAATTTACTTGTCTTACCGCCAGATTCACTTAACCCATATATAGTTTTCTCTAAAACAAAGCATAAAAGTTTCATTAAAAAATTGTAATGATTCGTCAAATATAGTTTTTAAATGGTATACATTCAATTGCTTTGTAATATTAAAGTGTAAATAATATGATCAAAGCAACGAGAAAAACATGCAAACTATCATAAAAAGTATAGAGAAGCAAAAACTAAAATTGATCACTAATTTACAAAATTAAAACAGTAAATATAGGAAAATATCTAATTTTTGAATGTTAACGTATACAACCTGTAGTTATGATGTCACTCAATTCAACACAGTATACCACCATAACATTATCAGTCGGTAAATATATTGTTTCTGCAAAAACTGAAAGAAAAAAGAATATTTATTTTAAACCTATTTACAATGAGATCTTTATAATGAGTACCAAATTCGATTAGATTTCTGTTAGGAATATCCGATATGTTACAGCAGTGTCTGCAATGATTGGGAAAGTACATTTTACTAAGTCCTATCCCTTCAATTGATACACACAAACATACATGAGGTTTGGGTACCCATAAACCGGTTAAACCTTACCGCTGGCGTTTGCTAGTGCCGGTACCAAGTCCGGCTGTCCCGAGTTCCTATCGTTGTTTACGCTTGTCTTTTATATTTTTATACTGTGGTTTTTTTTCTAGAGCAGTACCTTGCTACTTCTTGTCATGTGGCCATGCTTTTCGGTCATTGTACTTGTTTCGTGTTATCTACTTTATTCTATTTATGTTGCCATTAAGTTGACTTAGAAAATTATATGCTTCATCTAAATAGGAAATAAAACAAATTCCACTTCAACCTTTAGAGTTCGATCGTAATGCTCCAAATTAAACTTCTGCTTTTGACACCTTACAAATTAAAGTTCTGCTTATAACAATTTTGACACCTTATTTATTTTACATCTCGGTTATTTTTTATGCACCATCTGGTTTTGAATGTTGTGTTTTTTTTCTGTGCATTGTATCTGTCTAACGTCATTGTTTTCTGTGTTCTCGTTTTGGTCATATCTTTGGATTTCGATTTTTGTAAATAGTATTCTTTTGTTCCTTCGGTATTCAACTGCCATTGTTTCATTCATATGCTTGACTTTTCGTGTCAAAAAATGTCTTAATTTTTTATCCGTATTAAATGAATAACAATGAGACATGATGTCAAAAATGGACAAATGTAGAACTAATATTGATAAGAACTTAGGTATTTATATGTCATATGCACTGTAATATAAAGGCTAAAATATGTTACAAAGAACATTTGATGAGCTATTACTTTTCTGGGAAATAAAACGCTTTCAAATGGAGATAAGAGTTGTTCCATTGGTTTGTTTTATCATGTATTTGTAAAGACTTTGCCTCATGTACGTTTACTCCAAATCCCTTTACTGCAGTTTGTCTCTCCTGCAGTTTTGAGTCCGTAGTAAAAAGATTAACCGTTCGAAAGATCAATTCTCTATATCAGTTCAGTTATGATGTACTTGTGCTTCAGAGAATTTCTCATATTTATGCACTATCACAATTTCAAATTTTGGCATTTTTATATTTTGTAATGTCAAATTGTTATTCTGACCACCCGTTCGTCTTTTTGTTGGGATGACAGCGATTGTAAGAACACTTTGCTAGTCAATTTAATGTTTGTTGACGATACCGCATCTATGGGAACAAAGTCATGGATGTAGTGTTGCTCGACATCTAGCAATGAATTCCACTCAACCCGGTGTTATGGTCGTATTGAACTGACTATGCGGTATGAGTAAAGCTCATTGTTGGAGGCCTGAAGATGAATAACAACAATAAAAACGTTGTTCCGTTGCTTTGTTTTACCATGTATTTTAGAGACTATGTATCATGTGCTTTAACTCATGCATTTACTCCATATCGGTAAAAACAAATCGTATCACACCTATAATTAGGTAAAAAAAAATGGGGCATGGGCATGGAGGTAATAACAAAATTACCAAACAGAGTTGTCAAGAGCAGAAGTCCACGAGACAAGAACACAAATAAGGTGGAAATTGTCGACCGCAATGGTTCTGACTTCGCACAGGCATTTCAAAAGAAATTGTGGGTGTAACCGAATTATATGGCATGCCAAACCTCCCCTTCAATTGCGATCGTGTCCAGTCGCAACAATTGCCATTGAAAGGTAGAAAATTAAAAGAAATGATCATCCCAGCATTAAGTAAAAAAGAATCTTCAATCAGAGTTCGGACAAAAACTTCCAATTTTTCCACAAGGCACTGATATCTTTAAAAAAAAACTTTTTTAATGATCCTATGAGACGGAATTTTTTTAAGCATTGATTAATAAGGCAGTCACGGAGATAACTATGTCTAATGAGAAAGTATGTATAATTTGCGAGTTTAATAAAATTAAAAGGGATACAACGAAACATCTACAATGGTTGAAAGCTACAATTTTATGCTACAATCTGTAAGGGAGCTGCACAGGAAAAACACAAATAAGACAAAAGACAAACATAAATAACAATAGGATCTCGGGACAGCTAGACTTGGTACCGGCTAGAAAAACCAGTGGCGGTGTTAAACTGGTTTATGGGTAGCCAAACACTGCTTTCTCTGTTCTTTTCCCTACAGTATAATAAATAATCAAATAAAACTCGATAAAGGTAGGCTTCTAACTCCATGGCCACAACCTTGAAAAGGAGAGAATAGGAAAAAACGTTATTTCGAAAGATGGGTCGAGCGGTGTTCGCCGCTAATCTGCCAACTAGATAAAGAAGCCTAGTCTGCTTGTAAAACACTGCCGCACTACGGAATCAAAAAATCAAACTTAAAATTGCCAGAAGGGTTTGGTTAAGAATCATCATATCATTCAATAGACATCGGCAGTATCAGTGAGAGGCCAGTATGTGTGTAAAATGGATCAAAAGCTAATTTAACGGATTCAAGCACAATACGCTGTCAATATCCCCTATTACGTAAAGAACACAAGTAATGCCACAGTTTCTCTGTATCTTTTCTATCCGTTTCTGGCATTTTTATTAAGCCTTTTGAGAGTAACGTCATATTTGGATATCATAATTATCTTTATGAAAAATGAATTCAGAAAGCAAAGAGACGGGGTGAGAGTCATGTAGACCCTTGAAATTTGAGCAAAAGTAATTCAAAACCAAAGTGAATGTGAACATAGTAAAGAGCTTCATGCAGTAATGATCTGGACATAAGCTGGGGAACAGAAAATTAGCCGAATAAAAAGCTAGCGACACGAAATTTGTTGGCTAACATTTAATAAAGCTCTTAGAGGAATCAAAAGACAAAAATTCCATTGAAATTCAAGGAAAAAAAATACATTATTTTGAATAATTGCAAAATTTGCCCTTTTGACCCCTTATAGCTCAGAAAAGGTAAGAGCTATATGAAATCAGTTGACAAGCTTACAATCGAAAGCTTACATCAAAAGGAATCCACAGAAAAAAATCCATTGAAATCGAATGAAAGATTTTACACATTTTGAAAAATTGCTATTTTTGCCCATTTGACCCTTTATAGTTCGGAAACGGTAAGAGTTACACCAAATCCGTTGACATATTACAAAATGTTACAACAAGAGGAATCCAAAGAAAAAATCCCATCGCAATTCGATGAAAATAAAAATTCTTAGTAATCTGCACATTACAATTTTGACCCCTTATTAATGGGAGAGCAATAACAAAATACCGAAATTACTGTTAATTTAGTTTCTTCATATGCGCATCTCGACAAATGATGTCTTTTCAATGCAGATCAAATCAAAAATTTTGGGAATCCATACACCGAAAAAATTGTAAAAGCTTATAGAGAACAAGTAAACAACAAGAATAAAACCAAAATTTAGCTAAAGACAGAGCTTTGCGATAGGAAGATACTCCTTAGTTTTGAAGAAAAGTTGGTTAAATTGAGATATTGCAAGTTTCCAAATAAAATCGGTTTTCGGGCCAGCACCGAAGTACTGGCTACTGGTGAATATCTTTGGTGAATATTCATTTGGTGAATATCTTTCTTTTAACGGGTTAGGCCACAATAACGACTGAAGTAAATTCAACCAAACTTGACACTAATTATGTATGGAAGGTCCTAAACAAAATTTGTTATTTGGTTTTAATAAAAATTTCGTTCTAATAAAAAAACATGGCCGCCATTGCTAAAAATGGTTTTAACAATGGATCCTATATGAAAATCATATTTTCATTTCCTCTGAAACCACTGATGCAAATTCAACCATGCTTTACAGAAGTGATGTATGGAGGGTTCTTCACAAAGATTGTCCATTTCGTTTCAGTTCGACAAAAACATTGCCGTCAGCACTGAACATAGTTTTGATATTGGACCACATGGGAAAATCACATTTTGTCTTTTTCACTGTAACCATTGAAGCAAATTCAAACAAACTTTATAGAATTGGAGTCTTGGAGGTCCTTTACAAAGAGTGCTCTTTGCGTTCCTATTTGATAAATAACATCGCCGAAACTGCTGAACATAAATTAACATTGGATCCTATTAGAAAATAATCACTTACATCATCTGCTCTGAAATTACTGAAGAGAATTTGACTAAACCGTTATTGAAATGACATATGGAAGGTCCATTAAAAAAATTGCCCATTTCCTTCTGATCAGATAGCCACCAGCGCTAAACATAGATTCAAGATTAGGCCCTATGGGAAAATAAAATTTTCATCTTCATCTCTGGAATCAATGAAGCAAATTCAACCAAACTTTACAAGAATGATGTATGGAAGAATCGCTCCGATCTGATGAAAGACAAGGCCGCCAGCGCCGCCATAGTATAATATTGGACCAGGTTGGAAATATTCATTTTCACCATCTGCTCTGAAGAAATTGAATCTAATTTAACTGCATTTGAATGATTGTGGAAAGGCTTTTAAAAAGATTGCTCTTTCCGGTTAATCCGACACAAAAAAAAAAAATAGCGCTGGACACAATTTAATACTGAACTCTGTATGAAATTCTCCTGAAACCACTTGCTTCAGGCACATTCAACCAAACTTAAAAAAAGTGATGTTTGTAAGGTCCTTCACAAACTGTGTTCACTTTATTCTTTATTTTATTCTCTTAAGAAGCATTTTGTGACCAATAAAGGCTATGTCTCTTAGCCTCTAATTTTTAATTTCCATCCGATTAAGACAACTTGTTGAGAAAGCCTTTTTTAACAATATTGTTGTAGTCTAACTGCAACAAGGAAAGAATAACTATGTGAATAACCAAGAAGGGTCCCTAGAAAAACGAGAAGAACTTGCTATGTATCGTTCCTTGTAGTTTTGCTAACAGGGGTGGAAAATTTTCAATGTCAACTACAGGATTGATTCCAAGCAGAAATGCACTGATTAATTTTATACGTGAAAAGCAGGTCTTTAATATGACAATTTCTTATCAAAACCAAGCTGTATTATAGGGTTTTTCAAGATTTTTTCAAGATTTATTGGATACACTCAGACACAATTTACAATGTGTAACATGAGGACAAAATATACATAATTGATGATACAGAATGAACATGTCATGAATCATGAAGCACAATAAACATATAAATAGCATAATAGTATAAATGAAACATATTAGAAAATATACAAACAAACATTTAGTGTCACGGGAGGAGGAGGGCGATTTTACGAATAAACATTGAAAACCTTTTATAAACCTCTGTGTTACAGTATGATAACAGTCCTGTCATTTTATTATAATTAGGATTTTTCACATAATATGAAGCTAAATATTTATTTCTAAGATTAACGAGATTAACATCATTACAAACAAAAAATATATGATATTCATCACCAATATGTTCATTACAAAAATTACAAACACGATTTTCTCTTGGAATATTTTTCCATCTACCTATTTCAATAGGGATACGCAAATTGCAAGTCCTTAGTTTAGTGATCCAAACTCGGGATGATTCGGGCAATCTAATTAAATAATTTTCCAACTGAAATTCTTTTTTGAAAGAGGAATAAAACTGCCCGNGAGACGAATTAATAATATCACTAAACCACTTCTGTATAAACTGGTCACGTAATAGTTGATCAAGTAATGACTTGTCAAAAGATTCAAACTGACTAAGAAAAATATATCCCATACCTGTATCATTAAATACTGATTCTATGTAATCTAACCATCTGAAACTACACATTCTTTTATTTTTTAAAGACAACATCAACCTATATAATGTGCTGCTTAATTTCGTATTGTTTTGCAACAACTTACACCAAAATGAAACCATTTTTAACTTAACACGAATTTCAAGAGGAAATCTACCCAATTCACCATAAACCATGAAGTTAGGAGTATTATTTCTAACTCCAAGTATTCGCTTGCAAAATTTCAAATGAAACTGTTCAATAATTTTCATATTTTCATAGGTAAATCACACATCTTAAAGAATAATCCTTTGTTGTTAAAATTGTGTTGGATCATTATTAAAAGATCACTTACTTATTTTTAAACAAAATAAACCTGTAATAAATAAAAATATCGCGTTTGCATCATCCATGATAGAAAACACGCGTTTTTATATGTCTTTAAGGAAGACTGATATTTCTGTCATATTTTCGGACTCCTCTGGGCTTATCCATATAAATAATAGTTTTTTTGCCAAGACCCTTATGTTTTCTTCCATAATTTCCTTTTATACATCTTTATGTGCAATCTGACAAAATTTTGTTGCACAAGTTAGACCTATCAAAAACTATGAGTAGTTTAATTTCACTCCAAATTTATAATCACTTGCATCCTAGAAACGAAATCACCAACCTATTTTTTTCGCTTAAATTACGTCAGTTTCAATTTCTAATAAATCTGTTTTATTTTCAAACTGTAAAAACGTTTTTATCTGTTCTCAATCTGAATCTCTTACAAATTTAGGAAATCTTTCCAATTGAAATCTTCTCAGTTTCCTTTATAAATTGTTTTCTCAAAGAATAGACAAGTTGGATCAGACACAAATATGAAGATCTCTCTGTAATACAATAATGGATTATGGAGTAGACTTCTTAAGCATGTCTGATCTGGAATTATTTTCAGGGGACATTTCATTGATGTAAGGTCGTGTAGGTTAGATGAATTTCTATAAAAGAGTTTCCCGAGTTGATAGTGAAAAAAATCGTTTTGTAGAAATTTACATTTACCTAATGTTCATCTAGACAGAATGCATTTAGAGAGTTTACACAGTCAATAGTATACTGTTCTCCTTGTAGGACAATAAATATTGGAAATGGAATTGATTACTACAGATCATTATACAAAAAATTCTACAGCTCTTACTATCAATCTAGTTTTTGAAGTGTGTACCAGTAAAACAATTTAACGGCCTTGCGGAATTGCTAGGTTATTTTATTGCATTAACGTAAACTTTGATTTCTCAGTGCATATATATTGTTTGTAATATATGTAAACCAACGTACTCTGTTTTTGCACCAGAATATAAGTAGGTGTATGACGATAATTATAAACCGTCATAACACATGGATTGGCTTGTATTGTTTCCATGTAATTCAATCAATATGGAGACGTGATCTATACTCTGGTTAACTGATAATTAAACATTGTTTTCTTCGCAATTGTCAAAATTTTCCAATGCTTGGGCAACTTTCTGTGAAAATATTTAAGTTTATAATATTTTAGAAGATCCATTAAAATTCTCTAAAAATTTGTGTACAGAGTTTTTTCATGTAATCGAATGATACAGTTGCAAGCAAATAAAATTAAGGAAAAAAACTCACATTTCATTGCGTTTTTAGCATAGTCACTTCCATCAAAAGCAATGACTACCGTTTTTCCATCTCCTTTAGAAGTAGCTGTTGAAGAAGTATTGACCCCACTTTCCTCGGCCATGACTGAGAATAAAAAAACACGGTATTCAGTAATAAAATATACCATGCACTTTCAGCCAGTCAATTCTATTTGTGACAACAGTTGTTAATCATTAAACAATTCCCAATAGTGAGCCAAAACAATAACTGTCGATCAATCTGTATAATTATAATGATCAAACAACTAATATATACATGGCCGTTCACAATAAATTACATCAACCAACTTCTCCCGTAGTATCCATCACAAATCTTGTGGCAGGAAAATAACACCGGATAACGCATGAGAAAAAAATATAAAATCAATACAATTTATCAACGTAATTATTTTAATGTTGGACGTACTTTCAAGTACTATGCAAAGGATTACTTTACACAATTCGTTATAATGTCAACTTACCTCTAACTTTGGATCAGAATTCTATGTAAATCTCAACAATTTTTTCTCCAAACCTTATTGTTTCATTCATCTAAGAAAAAATGGATTTTGATAATGGAATTCGATTATAAACTGAGTTATTAATAGCAACAATTATCACAACGGTAATTTAAGAAATTTTGAAGACGTCAGATAAACTCGTTGAGATTAAAACTTTCAAAGTGCAGGTTTCAGCTTGATCATTTGCACAATTTTCGACAGAAAATTTAATAATGTTTAAAATTGCGCATCTGCAAATCATTTATTTATTTCAGAGCCTGTCTTTGCTATAATCTTCTCACTAAAATCATTTTTGATATCATCTGTCCTTTGATGATTTTGGCTTTCCACTCAGATTATATTGGTTATTTGCTATATCTCAATTTTTTAACATCTTTGAATTTATAATCCTCCAAATGTTTTGATTTTATCTGCACTGAAGAGGCATAAGTTGTCGAAATGGACATATGCAGAAGCCAAATTTACAATAAGTTTAAGTCACTTTTGTAAAAGAAAAACTCGTTCAATTTTTAATAGTTGACAATATAATAAAATATAATGGACAATAAAAGAAACGTATATTTTATTTCATATTCTATTTAAATTAATAAAACATTGTCAAAATATTAACAAATGATAATGTAACAAAGAATCATAACCGAAAATTTATTCTCCAAAAATCATTATTTTTCATAAAATGTAATGTCATTTTTTCTAAATTTTACGTAGTTACAGTGTATGATTACTTTTAAACTTATGAAAAAAATATTTTAATCAAAATAAACGATGTATGGACATTGCTTCTGAAAATTCTCATCTTAACGCAAACATTTTTATGTAAATAAGTAAACAAATCAAAATTCTTTTTGTCCATTGATTATCCGAGTAAACATCAAAACAAGCATTTATGCAAATAAGTAATCCACCAGAAATATAGACATTAGACAATAGCTCAAACACATTTTAAGGATAACATTTGCATTAAATGGTAATGGGATTATTAAACATATAAAACATTGAAAATACAAAATAGTGTTGACCATGGCATGAAAATGGGGGTGTCAGTTAATGAAGATAATATAAAATAAAGTTTCAGAAAATTGCAATTTACAAATGAAATATGCCAAACAGGCTTTAGCTTTTCCTTAAACAATTATAAATTTAGCAGTTGATAGAGTTATTATTAGATATAGATATATGTAAACGACATTTTTAATAGTGATATAAGATTTTGACATTGTGTATAATTCTTACTTAATTTCTGAGTATACATATTTCTCTGTGATGCATACTGAGAAGAAGTGTTATTCACATTCGATTCTCTAAGCATTACACGACAGACAAATACTTCTGATTCTTTCAATGTTTTTGTAACGGCCCCGTTCTATTTCTGGTATATGTGCACTTTACCTAAAGTGGCTTGTAATGGATCTATCCCTTTTTATTTGCACATATAACTCTATTTAATTGACCAGACTGGTCGCGGGATTATTCGTTTTGATCTTACCTACAAGGTAGAGAAAATTAAGCCATGCCCAACCTGTTCAATAAATTTGAGCATTATCAATATAAGTAGGTTGTTTTGGTGGGATATAAATTTTATTGAAAACGACATTTTTCACTGCTAGCTGATGAACCTTACATTATTTGTTTACATTGATCAAATATTCTTTATTCAATCTTATTAATGTAAAATTGTAAATTACCCAGTTGTAAATTATTGTGATCAAATCCTAACTATTTGGCGTCTTTTTATTAGTTTTTTGGTATGCGTAAATCATTCAACCATCACTCCCACATTGCATTTCTTCAAATAATAACAAAAATCACCGAACATAATTGTCAAGAGCCAAAGTTGACAAAAGCAGGTAGAACCCACCGAAAGAATTGTCGACGGCAATGGTCCTAACTTGGTACAGGCATTTCAAAAGAAATGTTGGGTTAAACCCGTTTTTATGGCACTCTAAACCTCCCTTCCTTTGCGGCAGTGTCCGGCAGCAACTCAACAGCAAATGATGTTTTAGTGAAATTAAGATTAAGATCTATGGAAAATATTTATATTTCAAATTTGATTATCTCGTTAAATATACTAAGAGAAGCGGCAAAATTTCAAAATGATGCATCTTTATTTTATTATGGTATTACTTAAAACAAGTTACAGCGATTAAGTCTGCTGCAAATTTCATTGTGCACACTTTAGTTCACTGTATTATGTAAATACCAAGCAATTTCTCTGCGTTAAAAGAATGTCTGGACAAAACCTTAGGTTGCATTTTCAATCTATCTTAATCTCTTAACAGCATCATCAACGAGTGGTGCAAATTAATTAAGCAATCAAGTGACTCTTGTAATACATGCAAAACTCGTCTTTTTGGTTGCCTAAAACGGGACGCAAAATTTATATCGTTAAGTCTTATTAAAATATCAAAATGTTCGGTTTTTCAACACTGCATTCGTTATTGTCGAAAATGTAGTTTTTACAATGATTTTTTGAATAGAGCTAAACGCTGTCCCAAAATCTGCTCAGTCAGCCTTTGTTACTTTTATCCCTTCAGAAAAAATTCCATGGCCGTCACCATATTTCTGTTTCCCAAATGAAAATGAACATTTTCAGCTAGATTTCACGTCTTCAGTGATTTGACAAAACCGGTTTTGACTCAACCCTGGATTTACTCGCTGATAGTGTGACGGGTACCGGTGGCGGAGCAGGACATGTCTATCCTTCCGGAGCATCTGATGACACTCCCGGTTTTCATGGGAGTTTACACTACGAGTACCTTAGTTCTCAATGTCATCTTTCTTTTTATTTCCGTGCCTTGTGACTGTCTCACGTCCTTGTTTTGTCTTTTTCTCTGTTGCTGTTTTGCCATGTCTTTGGACTTTGATTTTTGTGATCATTACTTCCCTAATTCCTTCGGTATTCTACTGCCGTTGCTTAACATTCCACTATTTCATATTTGAAAAAAGAAAAAGATACACATGGGATAATGGATATGTAAACTTGGAGAAGAACTACCCTAGCAACTGAGACTGTTGCTTGTTGCAAAATCGCTATGAACCCTGCGGATATCGGGGACCTCACACATCATTACAGATAAAAAAGTCCGAAAATTGTTTACAAAGTGGCCTTGATATCGTCCACCTTCGAAAATAAACTGACAAGCGTTTTTAATATGATTGAAGACGCACTTACTAATTAGTGTAACAACTTTAAAGAACCAGAAAGTGCAGATAAACGTGCTCTTAATATGTTCAGAGATAAAATTATTAGCAAAGTCATCAACAGAATAAATTCTTATAAGGATAGTTATTACAATGCACCTCCTAAGCTGTCTGTAAACAGAATTATGATTAAGAGATCCCGGTAAAAATGTGTTTGTACCTATAGACAGAGCTTCCAACGACGTTGTTACTATTTGAATTTCAACAAAACGCATTAGACAGGTCACTTTCATATGTACGAATTATGACAAAAAAGATCACCAATTAGCATTACAACAATACAGAAATGCCCCGAGATCCACTTAAAGATGAGCTATTGCCTACCATCCATTACTAGTGCATTCACCTGTAGTTATAAAATACAGTAAAAACCCCCTATCAAAATACAGAAATACCCAAGTTGCATAAAAAACAGCAAATTTTGTTATGCTGTACACGTGTTGCAAGGATTAACCTCTCATCAGCATTAGAATAAAATAATATGGAAAGCCATAATCCAAAAGTAGTCCAAAAAAGAAGTACTCATTACCAAAAACATCGATTTAGGAGGCCAAATTCAATACCGTGGACATCTACCGAGTGCCACACACGGAATGAAGCCTCAGTACACTGTATATTAAGGTTTTGAATTTTGATAAAAAAATATGAAATTCTGTAAAACGCTATAGTGTAAATTACTTTTGGAGTGTAAAAAATATATTAAAGTTTTAGAAAAATACAAATCAATTAAAAGACCATTTTCATCAGTTGACAGTTAAGGTTTTTCTACACTTTATACAACCCTTCTGAATAATTTGATTAAATCCAAATTTGGACAATTGATTAACTGGTCTTTCAAATTTTAGGTCTTCAATTCATTTGATGTAACAAACAGCAAGGATTCCTCTCCAATATCACTTACAACAACATCTGATGATATGATTAAGGCACTGAATCTTTTGCTAGACAACTTTTTGTTCGTTTTGATTGATTGATTGATTAGTTAGAGTTTAACGTCCAATGAGCAATATTTCAGCTATATCAGGACGAGAACAAGTTAATCAATTCAAAACAAATTGTAAGTAAAAGAAGAAAGAAATAAAGGTGGAAGCGACAACCGGGGCAACGACTTTTGATTGCCACTGGAAAAGGGGAGAAATGGGTAGGGGCAGGAAATTTAGCCTATACGACACCCAGTGCGTCTGCTCTCTTTAGATATACTGTTTATCAACAGGTCATTTGATTTCCCATGTGTACCAATTGTGCACCTCTCATTGCAGATCTTTTTCAGTTCCGCTGCGAACGACACTTAATGTGGAACCGTATTAAACAACGATGTTCAAAGATAACGGCAGGTGTATTTACGATTTCGTTACTATTGCCAATACCATTATATTTAATTATGTCGGCTCATCTACCTACAAGAACTTACACTTAATAAAGCGAACATTGATTCTAAATACTACCCTTTTTGAATCTAACTATCATCATTTACTCTGGACTTTATTGAACGTAACCTTACTATCAAATCAAACCTTTACAACAAATTTCATAAATTGTTAAAAACATTGAAGAAGTTTTATAGAGGATATGAACATTTGATACCGAAATATTGCATGGCTCGCCAACAGCTTACTACTAAGGGTATATCCCATCTCTGTTTTTACGCAAATGTTTTTAAAAATGCCCCCCCCCCCCCCCAAAAAAAAAAAAAAACGCAACTTACACATTCGTTACGGTAAAAGGGATATTGACAGGATATTCTGTATGGATCCGCCAATTTGGCTTTGGATTCCCTTGGCCTGAAGATTTTACAGTTATACTGGCCTCTCACTGATACTGCCGATGCCTACTAAAATGATGACTATTTCGTGAAGGTTTGGGTCTGATTTCAAGTTCTTCCGTAGTGCGAGGGTGTTTTACTAGCAGACTAGGCCCCTTAAACTAGCCGGCAGTTAAGCAGAGAGCACTCTTTGACCTATCTTTCTAAATTACGTTTTGTCTTGTTCTATACTTTTCAAGACAGTAGTCATGGAAAAAGTCGTCAACCTGTATTGGGTATTACCTATAAACCGGATTAACCCTACCGCTAGCTTTTGCTAGTGCCGGTACGAAGTCCGGATACCCTGAGTTCCTATCGTTGTTCACGCCTGCCTGTTTTGTTTTTATTTTTGCTTTTTGGTGCAGTTCCCCAGTAGAACGTGCCACGGTAATGTGATTTCCTTCATGTTATGTTCCGTTTTAAGGAAATGTTTTCACGATAACTGTGTAGCTGTCATTTCGGGAGAGACATAAAATTTTCCAACTAAATATTCGACATTACAATGTTCGGTATTTTGTTATTCATTACCACTGGGCTGATGCTTCTGCTGGTGGACTGTTATTCCTCGAGGGTATTTACAGACCCGGTAGTCAGTATCTCATTGCTGACCCAAAAACCGACTTTATTGAAACTTGCAATATCCAAATTTTACAAAATTTTATTTAAAACTAAGGAGTATCCCCATAATGCATACCTCTATCCTTAGCTGAATTTTGGTTTCTCTATTTAGATCCTTTAGATAATTTTTTCTCTTTTTCTCTCACAGCTTTTACAAGATTTTCAGTTAATGGATTTCCAAATATTTTGGTTTGATCTGCACTGATGAGACATAAGTTGTCGAAATCCTCATATGCAAAAAATAAATTAACAGAAACTTCGGTATTTTGTTATAAATCTATGATTAATGGGCCCTGACGTCATGCTGATGTCAAAAAGCAACTGCCCTCTCACCCTCTGGGAAAATCCAGCTCTCGCCATATCTTTCTCTATTTCTCGAAGCTGTGCTATTCAAAGTGTAGCAAAGAAGCATTTATCTACGTACAACATAACTTGGCTTGAAATTTTGAACAGTAAATTTATACAGTAACACATTGATCTTCACCACAGAGATTATCGATCCAATCTAATGATTTGATATACACTTTGAAAAAAATACATAAAATTAGAGTGATTATAAAATAAACAAAAATAATTTTAACTAGAGCTGTCGCCAAATGGCAGCCAGTTATACCCCCCCTCACTGAATCCTGAATCAATATGGTAAGTGCAAATTTAAGTGAATGTTGACACAATGCAGGTGTGGACACTGTACAAGTGTGAACACAATATAAGTATGAACACTATTATATACCTCCCTCTTTTTACCAGAAAATATACACAGTTCAAAACACCAAAGTTGCAATAACTTTCTCAACATTTGATGAATCAATCTGAAAATACCAGGTGCATAGGTTCATAAGGTACTACACATCCTGACAAAATTTGAAAAAAAAATATTTTAAAGAGGGTCTGAGATTGCCTCCAGACAAAAAAATTCCATATGGGTACTTAAGTACAAAAATATTAAAGCAGCCGTAACTTTTTCAAAATTTAATGAATCAATCTGAAAAAAGCAGGTGCACCTGTTTATATGATAATTAGCATTCTGACAAAATTTGAAATAGATATTCAGAAGGGTTTCCGTGATAAGCTTCGGACAAATTTTTTCAGTATACAATCTAAGTCGGAAAATCCCAAAAATGCTATTACTTTCTTAAAAATCAATGAATCAATGCATAAGTTCTTATGTATATTAACATGCATACAACATTTGCTTGAAAATTATTGAAGGGTTTCCGAGATAAGCTCCGGACAACAAATGTCTACGGACAGACGGACGAACGGACAAGGTGATTCCAATATACACCCCAACTTCGTTGCGGGGGTATAAAAAGTCGAAATCCAAAGGACAAAAAGACGAAACAAATACAAAGGTACCAGAATAATTATTAAGCCACATTGGTCTTGAATTGATAGAGGCATTTCAAAACAAACTGTGGGTTTAACCGGTTTCATGGCGAGCCATACATCCCCTTCTATTACAGTACTCTACAGCAAGTGCTGTTGAAAAGTCATAGACAATAAGAAATAACAATATACCGAAGTTACTGTGAATTAAGTTTCTGCATATGCGACAATTTATGTCTCTTCATTGCATATAAAATCAAGACATTTTGAAATCCATAAACCGAAATATGTGTAAGAGCCGAAGGATAAAAAATTACCTTAAATAGGTAAGCCAAAATCATCTAAGTATAGAGCTATGCATGAGGGAGTTACTTCTTAGGTTTCAACAAATTTTTTCCTTAAATTTAGATTTTGCTAGTTTTCAAATAAAAAAAAATCGGTTTCCCGGTCAGCACCGAAGTACTGCCATGGCTACTGGGTTGGTGAATACCCTAAGGGACTAATAGTCCACCAGCAGAGGCATCGGCCCAGTGGTAATAAATAACAAAATATCGAAGATACAGTGTATTTATTTTCTGCATATGCGCATTTCGACAACTTATGTCTCTTCAGTGCAGATCAAAACAAAATATTGGAAATCCATAAACCGAAATATGTGTAAAAGCTGAGAAGCAATGTTCATCGCAGAACCAAGTAAAAAAAGAACTTTGAATCACAATTCAGGCCGAAATTTCATTTAAAAAAAGGACTGATATATATTCAAGAACTTTTTAATGATCGTAGAAAATAGAATATTTAAGCCCTGATTCAATAGACAGTCACGGAGCTAACTGTGCCGAATGAAGAAATCTGAAAAGATAATACTAGCTGTCACGTAACGAATTAACTGTGAAACAAACAGCAGGAAAAGTAGGAATTTACTCTTTATGTTGGAGAAATTGGTAATTTAAGTCCCATCTGAGGTGACAATTTCGTCCAATTCTTGATAACTTCATAATTCTGATGATATATTGATGGGATCCATTTAGCAAAAGATGCGTTTTTAATATAAACTTCATCAATGAATCTGAAGGTACGATTGAAGGATCAAGCGTCTTTTATTATAATACCCTTTTAAAGTCCAGACAGAAAATCAGTCTCGAAGGAGTATAAGAACAATTCTGCAAGTAGAGAAGTATAATTGTGCCAACTGGTATACCGACTTGCTGTTGATTCATATCAGTTGCAAAAGTTACAAGCATATAATCAGTTACTGCACATTTGTTTGTCAACGCAGCAAACTTTGCCTTGTAAACTACAACCCAAAACTATCGATCAATAAATCATTTTATAATATTTTCGAGTCGTTTGGAAATTTCCGTATTTTATCTGCCATTGAGACTTACGTACGGTGAGAAGTCAAAAAGGTTACTTCATCACTACTATTTTTTCCGGTTAATCTTAGAATATGACACTAACGTCATACAGAACTTAATTATGCTGTTTAATAGGCTAGATGATTCTAACAATTACTGTTGGCATGGTCATATTCAAGCTTTGTCTCCAAAATTCATTTACACTAAAGATAACTAATCCTTTATATTCATGTCATCAAAATTTCCATATTTCATCAGTCAAAGGTTAATGCACTGTGGGAAGTCATATGGGTTAGACTATTACTTCAATTCGTTCAGATAATCTGTGACGCTTTATAAGACACTTAGATTATGCTATTCTAATGGACTTGTCTTTTTTCTAAAGTAATGTAAGTAATTTTAAATTTATATTCTTGATATGAAAAATTCAAAGTGTGTGATATGAAAGTACACGGGTCGAAATTCCTACAAACACATGGTTAGGTTAAACAAATGGAACACAAATTTTGTTGTTCTCCTTTATCTTGAAATCATGACTTCATTCAATGACAAAATACACAAATTCAGAATTTAAAATAACAGCAATTTGTGTATGACTGTCTGACCCAACGGTGGTAAGGATGTTTAAGTATCAGATGGAATTTCGAAACATAGACAAGGACTCATCAATGTTATAAGTCAATTCAAATAATAGAATACAAATTGGGATCATCTGCCATATAACATCACATTCTCCCAAGGAAAATTCGTAATTAACAGTTTAAATGATAATGAAAATTATCATTTTTACAAATTATTCGATTGCCGATGTATATAAAGACAAAGATAGAATTTTGAATAATTATACATACAAGTATCACTTTTGCAGCGAGGTTTCTTAAACGAAATAGATAAGTTTTTTATTCATTTTACAAAATTAAAATTGTCGTAGTTATATCTATGTAACATAGCTTTTAAAATTACCTCCCTTGTTTAAGTTTTCACTTCAAAGAATTTAATAATACAAAGATCTCTCTGATTTCTACACCCTATTTTTGAATAAACTTTGATAATCCACATCACTACTTTTCGCCATTATACAGCCCTGATTTCACTGTTTACCTTTCAAACAGTGAGATGTTTGTATTTACATCAATTCTTGTATCAAACAGAAGTATACGTCCTCATATATTAGATACTATCAAGACATGTTATCCTTGCACGAAAAACGAATTCCGTATCAAATATGATATTATCATGAAAATATTGTTTCTTTTATCTGAAATGGATCAGATACAGCGTACTTGTTCTATTGCTTATTAGTATGCTTACTGTCTATTCATCTAATTGTTCTAATAGATTTATAAGCCCTTTATTCCAACTACCTCGTGCAAGTTTATATTATTATGTATTGTACTTGATAATTAGTATGTTAGATCTAATGTATGAAAAAAATCTTTTTTCAAATAATTATTGGTTATATGTTCGGTCTTAAATTTGCAGCGTATAAACACATTAAACTTAATTACAAAATTAATTGTGACATTACAGACATTCTCGCCTTTTGCATCTTATAATTCATCTTCACCTGTATTTATCAAATGAAAAAACTGCTTTATTTTTTTAGAGTCAACAAATATTCTACAAGATGTACGAAGCGCCTCTGCCAAATTTTCCTGCATGGTATACTATTGTATCTACAACAATAGCAGCTTTATCTGTCATGTCCAATATTGTTGTGTTGAAGATATGGTTACAGAAGAAAATTCGTACACATACAACCATTCTCCTGGCAGTGTTAGCTATTTCAGATAGCCTTGCAGTAGTTAATAATGGAGTATTTATGCCTCATGCAAACAAATTTAAAGATAAATCCGTGGCTTGTACTTTCCATTATGTTGTGGTCAATGCTGGACTAGCTGCACATACATTTTCAGTATTGATAACAACATTCATATCTGTTCAGCGACTATTTATTTGTGCATTTCTGTTTAAGGGTCCAGAAATATGTAATAAAATAAGTACAATGTCGTTTTCTTTCTCTGCTTTCATTATTACAACTATATTTACAGTAATCTGGATTGAAACGAACATGTCTGGAACCACAGTAACAAATATAAATAATAAAACAGAAACTCAATGCTTTTACAAATATGCTTGTATAGATGCGACATTACATTACAATGCATTTTTATCTTGTCGTTTATTTGGATTACAAATTACCCCAATAATAATCATTTTGATCTCAGTTATATGGTGTACATATTCCTTATGTATCAAAAAGACGTTTGTAACAAGAACGGAGACGGAACTAAAGAAAATCCACAGAACGACAATCATGATCATTCTAATTCTAATTGTATTTATTATTGGAGAGCTTCCCACCACTATAGCATTCTCTATGGAAATGTACGTGAAAGACACAGAAAATGAATTACTCAGATGGCTGACATTTACACTGGACGGAATTCTGTGTTCAAATGTAATGATATTTACATCTTATTTCATGAATATTTGGATTTATATCAGTATTTGCTCCGACTTTCGGAAGGCTTTACTCGATTTATGTTATTTTAACAAAATTAAGGGGAGTTCAGAAATATATGTGTAAACAATAAATGTTTCTTTTTACTTAGAAATGGTTTCATTTTAATTGAAAAGATACATATACAAAATAAAAACAGAAAACTTGAAAAATGTGAGCAAAGCTCACTAAAATACGTACCGCCACTCCCCCATTTGATTCCAGAGATAAAAAAATTCAGTAAAATAAAAAAAAAATCATATTATTTCAATTTTTTAAATGGATGATGCACAATGGCAATATATACTGAACATTCTGTGAAAGTTTCATTGAATTCCACTTAGTGGTCTAGGAGGAGTTGTCGCCACAAAGTGTGTAACCCTATGGCAGACGGACGAACGTACAAACGGACAGAGACAGAAGGACATCATGATCACTATATACAGCCCGCTAAAGCAGGGATATAATAAGCTGAAGTAGCTATAATATATAGCCATATAATTCATCTATTTCCATATACATCTCTGTTTTTAGTCGATTTTTACATTTCATCTAGTTCTAAATCCTTTAAGTTAATATTGTTTTCAAATTTTCGTTCATGATCTTCCAAATGTTATGATTTGATCGGCACTGACGAGACGTAAGTTGTCGAAATGGCCATATGCAATAAGCAGAAACTGAATTTACAGAAACTTCTGTGCACAATTAAAAAACAATAATGCGCATGACTGTGAATATATATTTCACAGTAATATAAATTAACAATTTAGTTATTAATTGGAAAGGATGATGGAGAGAAATTCTTTTAATTCCATTACTTTTCATGATGAAGTTCTGTAAATGGGGTAATAGCAAAATTACATGTACCGAACAGAATTGTCAAGAGCCAAAGTCTATGAGGAAAAAAGACGAAGCAGGCGGAAACCACGGAAAAATTGTCGACTGCAATGGTCCTGACTTGGTACAGGCATTTCAAAAGAGATGGTTGGTTAAACCAATTTATGGCGCGCCAAAACTCAGTTGCCTTTGCGGTGTTGCCGGGTAGCAGCTGAACGTCAATTGCTATCGAAAGGTCTTAAGAGAGTTAAAAGAAATGATCATCACAGTATTAAAAAAAGAATTTTGAATCAGAGTTCGGACCGAAACTGCTTTCAATTAGGGGCTGATATCTATTGAAGAAATATTTTCACGATCGTACGAGACGGAGTGTTCTCAAATTACAAAAATAGGATAACAGTAAACACCAACCATGGCCGAAAACTACAATCACATACCACAATTCGCCAGCAAACTCCACCAAAAAAACAAAATAATGAAGACAAGAGACAAATATAAACAACGATACGAACTCGGGATAGCGGAACTTGGTACCGGCACTAGCTAAAGCCAGTGGAAGGGCTTAACCGGTTAATAGGTATCCAAACCTCACCTTTCTCAACCCCGTTCCCCTATAGTATAATAAACATACAAATAAAACTCGATACAGTTAGACTACCGATTCTATGACCACTATCTTGGAAAAGAAAAGCATATGACAAAACGTAATTTAGAAAGATGGGTCAAAGGTGTTCACCGATGAGCTGTCGGCTAGCTCAAGGAACCTAGTCGGCTGGTAAAACACTGTAGCACTAAGGAAGAAAAATCAAACTTGAAACTCCCCAAAGGTTTTGGTAAAGAGTCGTCATGTATTTCAGTAGACATCGGCAGTATTAAAGAGGGGCCAGTATATGTGTAAAGTCTTCAGGTCACTGGCATCCAAAGCCAATATAACAGATTTGTTTGGAATATCCCGTCGATATCCAATATTACGTAAAGAATGTAAGTTACGTCCCAGTTACTGTGGATTTCTGAAATTTTTAACAACATTTCCATAAAATCGAGGATGAGAAATGCCCTATATAATAAGCTGTTTGCAAGTCACGTTATATCTAGATATCAAATGTTCATATCTTCTGTAAAATTTCTTAAAGGTATTTTAATAATTTATGTAATCTTGTTGTAAAAGTTTTGATGTGAGAGTAACGTTACGCTCATTAAAATCGTCAGGGTAGAACAAACGCGCACGAATCGTAGAAGAAAGGATATCAAAATCATCCCTTTTATCATAAATTTTGTTTTTTTTTATTTTAACAGAGTAAATAATGATATTTCGATCCAGAAAGGGAAATATTTAGAATCATTATTTGCTCTATTAAGTTTCAGTTGTTGTGTGTAAAGGATGTCGACATAATCTGAAAACTTTGGATTGTCTATAGTAAGGATATCGTCAATGTACCTGATATTATCATTGAAAATAGAAATAAGTTTCTCACTCTTTGGTAGAGTTCCATTTTGTAGTTTTTTCATGAAGTCCCGTTCAGAAAAAGATCTGCAATGAGAGGTGCACAATTAGCACCCGTGGGGATTCCAATGACCTGATGATAAACATTGGTGCCAAAGCGAACATAACTATTGTCTAGGAAGAGATGATCAGAGATTGAGTGCCTTTATCATATCATCACATGTCCAGGAGCAATAATTGTTTTATGTAATATTGGAGAAGAATCCTTGCTTTTTGTTACAGCAAATGAACTAAAGACCCGAAAATTTAATATACCATTTCATAAGTTGTCCTAATTTGGATTTTTTCAATTTATGTTGAAGGGTTGTATAAAGTGTAGAAAAATCATAAATGTCAATAGATGAAACTGGTCTTTTTATAGATTATAATTTATCTAAAACTTCAATAGATTTTTTTTTACAATCCAAAAAAACCAGAGTTTTGTTATGTTTTTTTCACAATATTTTTTACTAACTCCTTTATACAAGTAAAAGCACTGGTTAAATGGATGGAAACATTTGTGGAAGAAGAATTACTCGAAGCCGAAATAAAACGATGTTTATAGCGATTTTTGTGAAGTTTAGGAATCCGAGACATAGTAGCTGTAAGGTGCTATCTTTAGGTGGAACTTTGAGCGTTACTGTATCTTTGTAATGTTGTTTGGTAAGGGTTTTTCCGTCACAGTTTCTATGTTTAAAAGTGCTTGACTTGTTCAATTTGTTTTGTTGGGCATCGATTTAGTATTTTTTTTTTTGCAGATGATGGCAACGTTGTTTGAAGCTTTGTCGATAGGTGCAAGCACACATTTCTCATCAAGTTATTTCAGTTTTGACTTAATTCTGTAACAGACAGCTTAGGAGGTGACGTATAATAATTATCTTTATAAAAATTAATTCTGTTGGTGACCTTACTAATGATTTTATCTTTTATCATATTTAGAGCATATTTGTTTGTACCATTTTATACGATAGCTGGTTACCGAGTCTTTAATAATGTCAAAACAAGCTTGCCTGTTAATCAAGTCTTGACGGAGATCAGTATTTCTAATGAGTAAGTCTGTATAATTTGTGCTAGCTCTCGATGAAAAATACTTTATTTTTTTAAATTATTTTTGTCTGTCATGATATTTACTAAAAAAATACACCTGCTCTTTATCTAAACTCATTCAAATTTGAGTATCTTTAGTACAAAAATTGCAGTTCTATATTCAACTGAGGTTTATGTCATTTAGTGCCTATGAAAAATTACCCTACCTTGTGCAAGGTATGTAAAACTTTTCCAAATTATCTTGATAACTTAAACATGTATTACTGCATTCGTTGTCTGTCTTATACTCACTGCCAAATAATCATAATTCAAACTTGAACTTTTTTGAGCCTCAACGAATATTTCAAAATAAACATACACAGTGTTAAGATGGTTGGTTGATGTCTAGCCTACTTGACAATCTTTTTCAGTATTGGCAGAAAACACTAAATGAGCACCACTGCTTGCCAGTCTGCATCTGCATTCTGATAAAGCCGAATTTCGAAATGATTAGAAGACTAGAGGCTCAGGAATGAGTTTGTATCGCTCACTTGACGAAATGCTTCTTTCAAAACGGTCTAAAATCTAACTACATTCGACGATGGCCGCCATGTTTTTCGTCAAATAGGGGCAAACTATTTTGTAAAAGACTTCCCCTACATCATATAAGTACTGTATAGGGCTTTATATTCGCGGTAAGAAAATTTCACGATTTCCAGTTAAGAATATATTCGCGGGGTTTTATATTCGCGGATTTTTAATTAAAGTCATTATGTTCGATTATATTCGGGTTTACAGAGATATTTGCGGTTATAAATTTTCGCGCTTATAGTTTGAAACGCGAATAGCGCGAAAATTAATACCCCGCGAAATATAACAACCATTAAATTTGCCCCATAAGCTGTAGAGCAGATTAAGAAAATTATGATTTTCTACTGAAGTTCAATGGTTACTATTTTCTGCGGCCATGTTTTTAACAGATCCAAACAGTGTGAGCATTTTTTGTTTAGGACCTTCTTTATCACAGTTCTATATTTCAGTTCATGGATTTCCAAATGTCTGGATTTGATCTGCACTGATGAGACATGAGTTGTCGAAATGCGCATTTGCAGAACCTAAATTCACAGTAATCTCGGTATTTTTTTTATTCTACAGTTTTGAGGAATTTGCTTGAAGGGCTTTTGAGGAGATGATCAAATTGTAATAATTTTCAACGCCCTCTCAGCCTTTACCTGTGCACTCGTATTGAAAAAGAATCCTCCCAGATTCCATACCGACCACTTTTTAGTGTGAAATTAATATTATTATTATACTGACAGCTGCATATTTTGAAAAGTTACATTGCCAAATACTTTTTCTCTGTTTAACCCCCGAGGGAACCCCGGGGTATAGAAATAGGACCTAGTATCTCCGGCTTGCGGGGTATGACCCCTCCTAAACGGGGCTGACCCCGAGGGAACCCCGGGATAAAGAAATAGGACCCATTCCGTGGTTGTGCGGGATTAATAAATACACAACCCATCTTTCGGATGGGATGTAAACTCAGGAAATGCCACGCTTCCTATACGTTAAAGAACCCTTGTAGCAAGCTCTTTTTTGAGTGATCCGTAGGTGATCGGCTACAAGGCTAAATTCCCTGCCCCTTTCGATTTCACCCTACTTTTCCAGTGGCAGTAAGAATTTCCCGTCCCATGACCCTTTCTATACCCTAAAGTGATTATTTATTTACAAACTTGTTCTCGTCTCTATGTAGCTGAAATATTGCTCAGTAGACGTTAAACAATATTTAATCAATCAATCAATCAACCCTCTCTGTTTAAAATGTTTTGCCAAAATAAAAAAATCTTTACGCTGTATCAGACGACTTTCTTTTATTTGCGTTACTTCACCAAATCTCCGCCTCCCACACGTGATGATTGATGATGATTGACGTGGAAATCAATAGTCTTCAAAACAGCAGTGATTACTAATCATGCAGTCAATGCTATTTGTTTTTAAAACTATGCAAACATATTATTAAAACTGTTTTATTATAAGTGAGCTTTATTACAGGAGTTAAAACAATTTAGCATCATGCCTTTGACTACCTCTTATGTCGATATGCTAGTATTGTATCCAAATGAAGGCATCGCAAAACATTCACCCTTATTTTAGGATTTAATCAGAAATGCAACTGTTAGATCTTACTCTTTTGTCGCACTGTTAGGCCTACCTGTCATTTTTTACCTTTTGTCAGTAAGATTTCAATTTCATCTCCATCAAATTTTATCTAAGTCTGACATGGGAAAACTAGATTAAAGATGGGAACAAAAAATGTAGCATTACACATAGTGTTTTCTACGAAATGTATAACAACTCTAAAAACATACTTAAGAATACAATTGAAATAAAAAATTTGATGTCATCACACCAATTTTGAAAATCAATGAGAACTTATAGCATAACAGGAGACGCCTACGTTGTCCACAGGGTTGCATTACTTTTATGTCTCCGAATTCAAGGATTTTCCAGGACTTATCAAGGATATTTAAGTCATCTTCAAGGACCAAAATAGTCGGTAATTAGTGATAATCATTTTCCAGAATTTATTTACATACCACCAATCGATATCAAATTTATCAAATTCCAGGGTTTTTCAAGGATATTTGCAAATATTTAAAAATTCAAGGTCTTTTCAAGTAACTTGAAACTCAAAAGAAATTCAAGGTTTTTTTCTAATTTTCTATGATGCATGACAAGCCCCGAGGAGATTTTGTGAACAAGTCCATTGTTTCTTATAAATGGATTATGATACACTTCGCTAAGGCAAACTCAATAAATGGTGACCTTGATCATTTGAACAACTTAAGTTTTGCATCGCATCATTTGGGATGGCTTACCACTTTCTTTCTCAAATTAGCTTTATTTGTGTGATGTATAAGTTTTATGGTATTGAATCTTCTATTAGAGCCCTAAAAAAAAAGAGTTAAAGATGAAAATGTAAAATTTTTAAATCAAATATATTGTTTTCCTAGAAGTTTTACGAATGTTAGAGATTCTGAAATGAAATGATTGGAAAGGATGTAAAAAATAATTTGAAATATTTGAATAGAATAAACTAAAAATGTACAAAGAAAACTAACTCAAAATGGAACGACAGCAGTCTGTGAATATTGATTTAGACATTATTCTAATCAGAATGGCCTCTTTCTTTTAAAAAGAATTGTTAAGTAACTAATACGAACCATTGAATATATTTTAACGTTCCAATGCGTAAATAAAAAT
>MJUU01070267.1:119670-131945 GCA_002080025.1 Modiolus philippinarum
AAAAAAAAAAAAAAAAACGTAATATTTGAAGTTACGGTACGAACTCTGATTCAAGATTCTTTCTTCACTTAATACTGGGATGAACATTTCTTTTAACTGTCTACGAATTTTCAATGGCAATTGCTGTTGAGTTGCTACCGGAAACTACCGCTATGGAAGGGGAGGTTTGGCATGCCATAAAGTCGGTTTAACCTACCATTTCTTTTGAAATGCCTGTACCAAGTCAGGACCATTGCAGTCGACAATTTTACCGGTCGTTTCCACCTTACTTGTCTTTTTGTCTCATGGACTTCTGCTCTTGACCATTCTGTTCGGTAATTTTGTTATTACCCCTGTGATATGATAACCTTACACAGATGGTGCAACGAGTCTTTCATTATTCACAGAATTTGTTAAGTTACTAAAACTTAGTTTTTCTCTACTTAATTCAATTTAAGTTACTTAATTCGAATTAACGCTACTTAAAATGAGTTTAAATTGAAAGTCCGCAAATTTTTACTTTTTACCTAATTCGATTCAATTTATATCGAAAATGCTTCATGCAAAATTACAGTGGTGTATCTTTTTTATTAAGGGAGATATTTATTGTTAAAAGTTGACCGTTGTACAGTTATGGGTATCGCCATTTTGGATCGGAAGTGACGAAATATTGATACAGATTATTATAATTTGTATCACTAACAATTACGGAGAAGACACGATTCAGAGAAAGGATGCTGGGTAATCATGGGTTTGACCAAGAACCGGATAAATTTTCAAATTGAATTTACCAATAGATATTAAAATCAGTGATATGATCGTGAGCATGGCATACCATTTAAATATCGTGAAAGATATGATAAATATATGGTGAATAAAAGGATATGGAGTAAATGCACATGAGACAAAGTCTCTACAAATACATGGTAAAAAACAAGCAAAGGAACAACGCTTTTATTGTTGTTCTTCATCTTGAAGTCACCATGAGGCCTTCAACAATATCCCATGTTTAGAAAATTCTACATTATTTTTCATTTTTTGTGGAAATTCAAGTTGAATAAGTTTTGCCTCTCGTTATCTAAAATACAAAAAATACTAGCCTCCTGTTCAAAGCTAACTAAACGGATACATATTCACTTTTTAGCTAGGATATACGATTTCGTTAAAAAGTATCCATAATCAGAAACAAAAATGCTAATTTTTCAGTTGATTTTTTTATATAATAGTCCATATGTTGGTGCAGTATGCAGTGAATATCAACGTGCTGCAGTAGAAAGCAAAAATAATTACTATGGATGGTCTTCTTGTTAATGCATTACATACAGTGTACCTGATGAAACTGTAGCCTTGGATACAGGTGATAAATTGTTCAATTATGTAAGACTCAGGTACAGGTACAGGTAAATTTTGTTAATTGGTACAATCAACACAGCTGTCACTTGTTTTACAGGTAGGGTCATAAATCATTCTTTGGTCACTTTAAAATGTTCATTAAGGTAAAATAAATCGTCAATATTAGTAACTTCCCTTGAGTTCAGTTTTTTTGTCTTATATCAAAATGATGCTTTTCACGTACGTTATCAATATCGGCGCAACATGCATAAGAGTAGAGAAGCAAAAGACAATAATGTGTCAGGCTGGCCGTAATTCACATTCTGCACTGCCTATTTACTTTCCGAAAGAAAAAATACGTTAGTATATTATAAGTTCAAAAAGACGAATGGACAAGAAGTGAGATCGGTATATGTTTAATTTTGTAATTTTTAATTTTGTAAATTCAGCATATATTTAAATGTACTACATCCTCTAGAGTGACATCGAACTGTATATCAGTCCCAAGTTGGGCCTTGTAACATTTTTCTTGTTTGAACGGCTATTCATATCAATGTTAGAAAATTCACACTGAAGAGAATGAACAGTCTCTATCTTGCCAGTGCCTTATCAAAAGCATATGACATGGTCCATGTTGAAAACTGATAGGATATAAGGGAACAGGCAAAATATTGTACTGTTTCAGCTTCTTTATTAAACTAGCAAAATGGGACATTTTTATGTTAACAAAATGTAACTTCTTAACAGCGTATTCAGTGAAACTTCTATTTCTTCAAAGCTTTTATGGGTGAATTATTTATATGCATTTCATCAACGCAACATCCAACTTTTGCAAGTCTAAGGCTTTACAGATCCTTCTGTCAAATATAAGATGCATACCTTTAAAACAGATGTGTACTCAACGTAAACTGCAACATCTAATAATTTATCTCTCAAAGTATTGAATCACTAATTTTAGGATTTAACCTTTTTATTTCGATAATGAAATAATTGATCTTGTTTTTTTTTTGTTTGTTTATTATGTATATGTTTTTTTTGTTGTTGTTTTGCTTTTTTGTGCTCGTTTTTTGTGTGTTTTTTTACTTGCTATTTGCAAAATATTTTGTTTTTTTTCTTTCTTTCATTTATTTTAACGTTTTGGTTTTAATAAACATCACAATGTCAGAGTTTACCTGCCTTGGAGGATGTTCAGGTATCTAGTCACCTGCGTTGTGTAATAGCCGATGTTTTTCTCACACCCAAATAAAGAATCATTCGAGGCATCCAGAGGGGATCTTTGTAGTGTAATATTTAAGAAACATTCAGAATCGAGACGGCATCTCCACCTGTCTGCATATCAAGAAAAAATACAAACAAAATATGTGTACCAGAGATTGGACACAACAGTACACCTGGCGGTGATCTAATTACGATGATCATGTTCATTTTTTTTTATTATTTAGTTTTCATTGAAGTATAATAGATAGGTGCAGCAGAAAAAAAATTGTATATTTTCGTGTTTGTTGGAAGTTGAAACATGGAATTTCTACACGGGCGTCTACACGAATAAACACCCCTGCACCTCGAAATCATGAATAAATCTATCTTGATGAATTCTCTGCCAATCAAGGCAAACCTCCAATATATGGCCGGAGTACGCCGCGATATATATATGATATAGTGGTAGCACCGCAACCGGAACACAAACCAATTAAAACCAGGAGTTAACATATAAAAAATTAATTGAACACATGCCATTAAATGTAAGTTAGTATAAAATTATGTACAAAATATACATAAGTACCTGTTTAAAAATCAGTTAAGCTGCAATGATCGAGGCTTAAGGCCTAAGACAGCTACTGGATTTAAAATAAATTAAAAATTAAAAATTAAAAAAATATATACACTGCAGGTACAGGCCCTATTCCGTGTGCCCATAGAATATCAGAGTGGGAACGACTGTGAGTGACTAATAAAAAGAATATTTATTTCAAAAATTAAAAATATTTAATACAGGCCCCTATTTATGGGTAAATAAAAGGTAAAACCATCCATATACTAAGATGCACGATGCAATTAAAAGATAAAAGCAGACAGCTACTAGGTTAAAATCCAAGATTATCATGGACTGAAGTGTTACATTATTGATTAAAAAGAAATAAAATCTATGACAGCTAAGCAGTTAACTTGTGAATCAGCAATACAGAGCAGGGGTTAAAAGATTAAAATCTAAAAAACCTATAACCGAGTCACTTTGATTCCATGCGGGTCATAATATATATAATTCCGCTAAGCGGTTAAAATTAAGTCTGAATATTACCATAACATCTAAAATGCTATAAAGCAGATTAACCTAGCAAGAAGGTAACTCATCCCACTCGCATCAGGGCTTGTATACTGTCGATTGAAACCAGGCTGTGGGCCTTCCGTCTAATGTTTCTGCATATACAGTTCATATTTCTTAGTATGTAAGGCATAAATCAATTGCCTGCATAACGGTTCTACATCGGATTGTACAGTTTGTGTCAGCTTTCTATTCCCATTTACATACTTGAATGGATCAATAATCAGTTGTATTAAGTCTATTTCATTCTCACTTGTGTTGTCTGCAAATATGTCTGAGGCAGCCTCCCTGATCTTTGTAACCATGTTTTGTCTTATATCTTCCAGTTTGTTGCATACTAATAGGAAGTGTTCTAAAGTTTCGTCTGCATCTTCACACAACGGACATATTGAATTGACTGTTTTAGAAAACCTTGCCCTATTGGTCTGGAGTAAGTATGTTCCAGTGGCAATTTTCAATCTTATTGCAATCTTTGGTACGTTTTTTGGATTGGCATATGGCAGATTTGCAATTGGATGTGTTTTTCCATGTTGATTATTGGTTGACAGGAATTTCAGTGTAGAATATAGCTCTTTTTGATCTTGCAACTTTATCTTCCAGTACTCTTTAATAGTCCTGATTACACTTGACTTCCATTCTGATTTTTTGGTGGCTGATGTAAGAACTTGTCAATCCCTGTAATACCATATGTGCAGCATATCTTTTTCAGCTCTATAAACCAACTCTGACTGTTTTGCTGTTTTATATCTAATTGTCTTTCTGCAATTCGCCACTCTATGCTGCGTTTGTCCAATCTTGTTATAGTGCCAAATAAATTTACAACTTTAATATGTAGCTCTGCTTCTAATGGAATCAATCCAGATAAGATGTAGATAGCTGGGTCAGCAACATTATTTGGCAATGCTAATATTTGTTTGATGGTTTTCTTATAAAACTTGTCCAATAGGCCAAATGCTTTACCCTTCGGTAATACGATTTCTATACCATACGTTAATATTGGCATGACGTAAGTTCTAAACATTGATATTGCAGTTGTTGGATCCAGGCCATTTTCGCCATGTAGTCCAGATGCCATCAGACTGTATAGCGCACGCCGAGCCTTCTTTATGTTCTCCTCTACAGTTGTCATTGCAGAGTTGCTACTTGATCTTACAATTCCAATATGCGTTGCTTTATCTACTATGGGCATTTGGTTACCATTCATCTCATAAGTTGTATCTGAGATTAGCTTGTTTTTACTGTCATGTAATACCACACTCTTAAGTGGCTGAAGATGATATGCCTCTCTATGGCTATAATCGGAGGCTATATTAACAAGTATTTGTGCTTCTTGTGAAGTATTGGCTACCAACGTGATGTCATCTGCAAAGGCTGGAGCACAGCAATTGACGTTTCCAATTCTAGCACCTGTCTGGGCTGAACATAGTTCATCTAATAGCTGATTAACATAAACTTTATATAGATCAGCACTTAATGTACCTCCCTGTCGGACCCCTTGCTCAATGTCAAACGGATTTGATTTGCTACCATTCCATTTTACACAGGTGACAGCATCTCTATATAGATTGTCAATCATCAGTATTATTTGGTGGTCGATGCCATAATGATAAAGTTTTCTAATCATATTTGTGTGTCTCACGACATCAAATGCAGCTTTTGCATCAAGCAGGACAAAGATGGTGTCTAATTTCTGGTCTAAATTTTCACGTCTTACTTCTTCCATTATTAAAGCACTGTACAGTTGAGAAGCTCCTGCAGTAAACCCTCTCTGCAATTCATTTTGTAGCTGGTCTATTTTAGGCTTAATTCTAAATTTGGTTATAATTTCTATTACTTTGGATAGAATTGGCGTAATGGTTATTCCTCTGTAGTTCTTAGCCTCCTTCTTATCGCCCTTGTTCTTAAAGACTGGTGTCAATGTCCCTACTTTTAGACTATCCGGGATGAAGCAGAGCTTAAACGATCTATTTACCAGTTGCTGCAGGTACTGTATCAATATATATCCACCATGTATAAGATGTAACAAGATTAAAAAGTCAATCATTAGCAGATGACCCGACAGGTAAAGAAAGTGTAATTAGGCCGATTCACAGAATGGTACATACATATAGGTAAACGCTATTCTAAATATCAAACATTGTATCGCCTTCGTTTTGACAATTGTTGTCACAGTAGACAGGCGCGTAAAATGTTTATAAAATATTGTACTGTCTAGTCCGTTATCATTGCGTGATATAGAAACTGAAAACAACATAGATTTGAAAGAATGTTAAGAATCTTTTAGGCAAAATAAGCAAAAATGTATGTAAGTCATGAGTCGAACGGCGATTTTTTTTGAAAATGCAATAATGAACTTTGTCATATCGTTAGTGATCGTTGTTGACATACGCCTTATAGCGGTACTCGTTGGTTATAACTTGATGTCAGTACACAGAGCGCCCTCTGTACAATGTCACGTGACCCTCCACGACTAGGCATTTTGTTAATAAAATGCGTTTTTTTGCAACAATGAATTAAAAATACCAAAAACGAAATATGTAAACGTATTAACAAAACATAATGATAGTTAGCTGTTTATTCATATTAATGCTACTTAATAAGCGTTTTTTATTGCATTGAATTTAAGTAGAGAAAAACTTTGTTTTAGTAACTAAATTGAGTTTTTCGATTTTTTGTGGTTCGCATGTGCATTAACTCTATTTAAGTAACGTTTTCCACTAAATTTTAGTTAATAGCTGAAGTAGGGTTTGAAACAATCATTTTGATTGGTTGAAGGTTTGTTTAAGATTTAGCAATGTAAAAGATTTTTTATGTTTTGTATTTTTTTTAATTTTCCATCCGAATTTGGATCCATGAAATGCCTAATAACCTATAAGATTATAAGATAGTGAAAATAAATACCGATAAAAAAATTAATACCCTGTAAAAGGTAAACAATCTAGAATTTCGATCAAAAGGGTCTATTAAGATACCTCAATTAACAATTTCGTACGAGTGAATTGAAAATGACATATTTATGACCCTTATCAATTATCATTATTTCGATCTTGCCGACCAAATTTGCCTGTTCAGGTGTTTGATGTAACGGCGAACACTCCTTCGAAGTAGAGTTATGCGCGGTGTGTAGAAATACCGCAAAGAACTTCTTAGTGCACTAAGAACCATAAAAGTGCACTAAGGACATGTTATAGGTATGCTATGTGCACAAAGGAGGCTAAATATGAATTGTTATATAAAACTATATTATTTTGTAAATTTTGGTTAAAATTGGTGATTGAATAACTAAGTTATTAGCAGTTTTGTAGGCACGTGCCAACTGTTTTACTTAATCACGTGATGATTGATTGTTGATTGACAATTAACAGCTGTAAAATAAACAAACATATTAGGTGTGGGTTATTATTTTATTATAAAGAATTGTGTATGAGCGTTTGATTTTCATAATCGAAAAAAAAACAACAAAAAAAAACAAACCAAAAAAAAAAAACCTGAAATAAAAAGTTCAGAGTAAAAAAGAAAATTAAATAATTTGCTTTTGGGGTAAAAAAAATGAGTAAAATTTAGTAATATTTAAATAAGCAGCATCCCATACTTAACATCAATATTTTGGGGATTCATATGAATTTCATTATTCAGCATCACTTTTTTATACTCTTTATTTTAATGTTGCGTACATGAGGATGGACTACAGCATCCATTGATGTTTTTGAGAGGTTGCAATAGGACTATTTTTGTTAAGATCAAGGACGTATATTTAATAAAATGTACGTCCTTGTTTTTTTTTTTCACTGTTGACTTTGAAATAACGAAAATAAAAGATTTCTCGAATAAAGGAAGAAACGATTTTTAAAACCGTTAGGATTTTCAGAGGGATTCTTCACTAAAACTGACTAAATAATTGAAAATTATAGGCGATCTCCTTTTGCGCCAAAATTGTAGCTTTTTGCGCTCACGCTCCATTTGCGCAAATTAATTCTATTGTTTGTGTAGTGAAATTGCATTACAGTTTTCAATGGAAAAGAATACAGTATGTTTGTAATAAACCCTCATACTTTATTCTGGTCGGGACTTTTTCATTCATTTATCGGCAGACAGGAGACAGGAGACGGTACCAGAGTTGTTTAACTGGGAAACAAGAGAAACTTCCTGCAATTTATATAGGTATGCTTTAAATAAATATGATGTGAATATTCCTTGGATAAAAAAAAACGTAAAACAAATCTTAAATAGAATTGGATTATCATAATATGTTTGGATGAACCAATATTTTATAAGTAAAAAGTGTTATTAACTGATGACTTAAAATACAGTGTGATTTGCCCATTTAATATAACCGGAAGTTTTTGACACATGGAATTTATACAGGGCAAATGCCCTGTATAGAAATTTATACAGGGCAGATGCCCTGTATTAAAATTAATACAGGGCAAATGCCCTGTATAAATGAATCGGCCATATTGGTTTAGTTACACTCTGTTTTCTGTGTCTTTCTCGCATATGTTAGCTTTTTTCTTTTTGTCTATTGATTTTAATTTCTGAAAGTGAGAATAAAAAATAAACACAGCACAACCCAGAAGATTTCCTTCAACGTTGAAATATTAACACTGTGTTATACACTTATACTAGTACTTATCAGCAGAAAAACATTACTCGTCAGCCGCATCCCGTTTCAGCTTGTACGACTGATACCATACCAGATCAAGGGGATTTGTAAACAACATGATAGTGCAATATTTTTTTCTACTACAAGTAGAAAATTCAATAGAAGTCTTTTTTATATTGCCTTGATTTTGTGACTTTGTAATATTGAAATTTGCATCCTGTAATTAAGATTGGTAAAGGTAATGCCTGAAATTTTAAGTCATCAGTTAATAAGGGTGTCATAAAATGGGCATTTTCATATTAATCATGTATAATGTCCAAGTACAGTCGTATTGGGTTGAGGTCACCTGTATTGGCCCGAGGCGAAGCCGAGTTAATCATGTATAATGTCCAAGTACAGTCGTATTGGGTTGAGGTCACCTGTATTGGCCCGAGGCTTCGCCTCGGGCCAATACAGGTGACCTCAACCCAATACGACTGTACTTGGACATTATACATGATTAATATGAAAATACCCATTTAATAACACTATAGTAATAAACCAGAAAAACAAAACAAAAAAGGGGGTTCTCGATTATACGTTCACCGTAAACTTTCAATTGTCGAATGTATACAATTTCTTTAGAATATAAAAAATTATTTTAAAATTTTGGATGACAAAATTATTTATTTTGTAAATTTAGATTCGCAAACAGTAGACTTTCTTTAGAAACAGATCGATGGTGATATATTTCCAGCGAAGGTATATAGATGTGCTTAAGTGTGATTCAAACGAAATTGGCGATGAATTCCATTATATTATGACTTGTTCGGCACTTGCTTATTAAATGAAAAGCTTAAGAAAACGACATTATCATGGCACCCCACAAAATATCAGCCAAATCTGTCACAGGTTTGTGGAGAAGGATATGGACCTAAAACACTTGACTTGGGAACATGATACAGCGGTGGATATAATAATTTACTCGACATTCTAAAGACAGTTCTTTAAAATAAAAAATACCGAAGTTACTGTTAATTAAATTTCTGCATACTAGTATGCGCATTTCGAATACTAATGACTTGATTTGAAAACAAATTCTATTCCACTACTGACATTATATATATATATAAAGAGAAATACATGGGTGCGTATAAATTCAGCGACGCTATCATTTCAGCGACTATCACTTCAGCGACATTTTTTGAGTAATTCCGTATATCATTTCAGCGACGTTTTTTCTACGTATTATATATAAATTCAGCGACGTCGAATTTTAAATAATTTTAAATTATACATATATTTGGATTTCCAAATGTTTTGATTTGATCTGCTCTGAAGAGACTAAAGTTGTCGAAATGCGCATATGCAGAAACTAAATTATCAAATATAACCTCATATAAAGAAATAAATTGAGTATATATTGACGTGAATTTTCAAAAAAAAGTTCAAGTAGATCGAGGACCAGTAAGAGTGGAAAGAGTGCCAATTAGAGGTACATGTGTAGTTCTCGAAAGTATAATTAGTTCAACGTAATGAATACGGGACTGTCTTAGTAGGAACTCTTTTGTAGTTGACGGCGAAAATTAGTGCGTCAATATTAGTTAAGGGACTGAAATTTAATTATATTCCTTGTCCATTAAATAGATAAAAGCTTACATATTTTCCAATAGATACAAGATCTAAATTTGACGTGAAGCGCCATTAGATTTTTTAATTGACGAAAAACAAATAACCTGGAAATGGAGACGGATAAGCATGTAAAGAATGTCTAATGGACGGGTTTAAGCACAAACGTAACAAAACTTATTTGACTACTCATCTGTGCATTAAAATCTTTGGCTCAATGGTTAAACAAACCTTAAAAAATCTAATGATTCTACATACAAGTACGAATACAGAAAGAAATAGAGATATAACATTCGACAGTCTACCAATTGTCAATTTTAAAATGAAAAGTTAATTCTATGAACAATAAATTTGTGACTGTAAATAATATATACCCAGCAAAATAATCCTATCACATCTCACTGTTTTACAAGTAAATGTTGCTGAATTTATAAAGTATAATGTCGCTGAATTTATATGCTTTTTGTCGCTGAAATGATAAAGTCGCTGAAATGAAAAAAGTGGGAAATGTCGCTGAATTTATCATCTCCGAAATACATATGTAAATTTTGGTGGATTTACCAGTGAAGTCTTACTTAAATTAATCCCAGTAGTATGGATCCACCCAGTACACAAGTTGACGATCTTTTTTTGTCAAACATCGATTTTTGACCGAAATGAATTATACTGAAATAGCAATGGAAGCTATAACTCATACGCCAGCGGTAATTTTCGGAAACGTATGATGCATGCCTATTGAACATTTTCGGTAACGAAAACTTTTAATTTGCGGAAACGTAATAATTAACATTTGAAAAATTTCCGGAAAAGTAATGCACCCGTAATCATTATTGTCATGTATTATCTCCATATTCTTACCTGTACCAATCATACATCGAATTTTGTTTATTGGCATTTGGTAACACCTGATTGCGTATAGTGACACGGCAAGGATCAAAGGATTAGTGGCACGTGCGTACAAAAAATCAAATAACAAAAAATCAAATAACTCAGAATTTAATGAAGATACATTTTAAAAATTTTAGAATCTTGTATTTGAAAACATGAGCTTTCATATGCCACCCCCTTTGTGCAAATAGGACCTCTCTTTCAAGTCCTTAGTGCACTTTTATTGTTCTTAGTGCACTAAGGAGGTCCTTTGCGGTATTTCTACGGACCCGAGTTATGCGCGCGGGAACCACAAAAAATAAGAAAAACTCAATTTAAGTTACTAAAACTTAGTTTTTCTCTACTTGAATTCAATTTTAGTAACTTAATGTGAATTAAACTCAATTTATGTTGTTCGGGCGCACTTAATGATAGTTGAATTGCCTTTTTCTCTACTTAATTCGTTTTTCTCACATTAACAGCAAATATCTCTATTTAAGTGCTTACTGAATTTAGTAGCGTTAATTCGAATTTAGTAACTTAAACTGAATTTAAGTAGAGAAAAACTAGGTTTAAGTAACTTAAATTGAAGTTTTCTATTTTTTGTGGTTCGCGCTTGCCATAAAGGTTCATCTGAAATGGGTAGAACGTCTAGTTGATTGCGAACGGAGCTGCCAAAAAGTCATCCTTACCCGAAACCGGGTAAACATGGATGTAATATATATATATATCCATATTTTTTTTCAAACATCCTCACCTATGGAAACTATATAAAAAATATCGTATAAATACACTGCAAGTGTAATTGAAGCAATGTTAAAGAATATAAACAATAAACAATTTTGTATGTGAAATGTTCTTTGCTATTGCAGCTACTGAGCTAGAAAATTTAGTGCTGCCCGTGTCGCAACAAGAATCGACGATTGTAGAAGAAATTAATAGGAGATTGTAAGGGAAAACAGGGGTTAATTTTTTTCATACTCCATGTAAAGTAGCTGATGGACTGTCTCAGAATAAAGGTACAATGTACCTTATACATAAAAGTTATCAAAAAATGTGTGAATAAATAAAATATATGTCACCCCATTGTGAAAATAATATATCCAACGATAACAAAAAAAAATATGGTTTCATATCGCTTAAAATAAGGAATAGAATGGTAAAGACTAAAGAATAATTTGTGTCCAGTGGTCTGGTAGCCGTACGGGTAACGACTGAATAGTCGTAGTGGTTGACCCGATAAGAACGCCCAAGGTCTAGATTGGACTGTATCTAAACTGAACTGTGAAAAATTTACTTTGTTATAGATCAAATAGATAATACAGTTCAATTCTACAAGTACGTCAAGTGCAACTTCTTATACAGATACATTTAAATGAAGATGGTGACTTTAAAAGTGGCGCGCTAACATAGCGAAGAAGAGTTACTTATTGAACTTTTCAACTGGAAAAAAAAATAAAATTGTCAAAAGTACTTTCGGGAACAGATTATCTCTGTAAATTTAGTGCAGTTTTCAGAAGAAATCGGTTACAGTGAAACTATTGTCAATTTTTTTTAAAGTGC
>MJUU01070268.1:0-11528 GCA_002080025.1 Modiolus philippinarum
TTGCCTTTGTCAGCTTAAAATGTTGTGCACTGGTGTTTTTACTCATAAAGTCCTCCAAGACGGGGGAATAAAAGTACCACAAGTAATAAATGACCAAAAACTTTTCCAGCACAAAATGTAATGCTACTTAATCTGTTTAAGGAAATAGATTTTCTTGGCACTGATTTTCTTCCCTCCTTGTCAATAAGGCACGGACCACTGATTTGATTTTCAGGGGGCTGGGATTTTCAACGGAGCCGGGAAACTTTTTTCGCCCGCGAAGCGGTCCAGATTATTTTTTCCCCATATACACAATGCAAGGAAATTTTGTTGAGCTTGTGGACAGAATCAGGGCCAGATTATTTTTTTTTAACCTAGATGCTGGCCAAAAATTTTCACTCTTTGGTTATACCTTGCATGATTTTACCTATACATGTAAAATTGTTTCAAACATTCTGGAGTCTTATTATTTCATACTCTATACCTACCTTATAATACGTGTGATATTGCTTAACTTCTCATGCACTGTCGGGTTACATAATTAATTCCAGGAATTGTAAAATCTTACTTGATTTTCCTTTAATTTTAATAACAGCAGAAAATTGACAAAGATTGGATACGCAGGTGCAGCTCTCCCATGACATTCCCTCCAAGTCAGAGTCAAATAATACTATAAGAAGCAGATACAGAGTTTGATGTTTGTCAAGTAGGGTATCTGGGCATGTAGTTTCTGCGTATTAATAAAACACTTTAGAGTAGTGATTCGGTTATATTGAAATCTGAGTACATTAGGCATGTCGGCATGTCGGCACGTCGGCACTTCATATGTCGGCAGGTCGGCAGTTCGCATGTCGCCCTTCAGATAACGACAGGACGGCACTTCGTATGTCGGCACGTCGGCAGGTCGGCACTTCGTATGTCGGCAGGTCGGCACTTCGTATGTTGGCACTTCATATTTTGGCTAGTTTACACTTCTTATGTCAGACCTTTAAATGTCAGCAGCAGGGATTGCGATTCTAATTGCAATAAAACGATTTCATTCATGTTCAATTTTTGACTTGTGTTTTAGTAACCGTATTAGGAACCAGACCAAACAAGGAAACTACTTTTTCCCCGGTATACAGATGCCGAAATTGACTGTCAGTTTTTACCGATCAAAACCTACGTTGCATTAGAATTTTGAATATAAACCATTACTTGGTGCGTTTGTATAACTAATTGCTGCTTGTTATTAGGAACATACGTCAAAAAATTATTTTCACAAGGCTTTTACCATTTTAATGTTTACATGTGTGCTGATATTCAATTACATAGCTTACTGACGAGTTTTACTGTGTGTCGTTACCTGAAACGGTGGATTATACCTATATATCAGTCAAAACGACAATACGAAGAAATAAAATTATAGATCCAATGCAGCTGCATAAGGTCCTTGTTTAAGGATAGTGTTAGTGTAGGGTTATGGTTATGTCAACGGTTATGAGTTAAGACTGAAATTACATTTATAGGATTAGGTTATTTTTATTGTTATGACTAAGTTTAGAATAAGTTAGGCTTAGGGTTACTTTTTGTGGTCAGAGTTGGTGTAGGTTTATTTTTTGTGTTATGGTCAAGTTTATAATAAGTTAGGTTTAAGATTAATTTTTGTGGTCAGTTGTGGGGTTATGGTTACATTAGTTGTTATGGGTTGAGTTAGGGTTTCGTTATATCAGGCTTGGAGTAAATAATTATGTAAGTGAGAACCAAACCGTCAATCCAAAACGAACAATCCAAGGACAATGGCACCATCAGAAACAAAAAAAGAAAAAAAAACAGAGACACAACATGGGTACGACACAGAAAAAAAAAATGAAGACAAACACAAAGATGAACAACACGGACCCCAAAAAAAACCATGGGTGAAATCAGGTTCACCGGTAGAGTTAGCATCTCCTGCTTCTTATAAGACAACCACCGTGTTGAACATGTCAAATCCGGTAGTAAAGTCAAATCCGGTAGAGGAAACAACAATTAAGTTTTAGAGGGAAAGATCTGTTGTCATTTGGGAAACAGATATCCCATAGCGGTCCACAAGATGGTGATGTTGACCGTAAAACTTCTAGAAGGATGACTTCAAGTTTTGGGTAACATACCCTTGTTGAAGTAGCCTATTTGTGAGCAACCGGGCTCTATCAAGGAAGTCACTGTATCGAACACAGGCTCTTGAATAGCGAATGAGCTGGGAGATGTAAACTCCATATGCCGGCGCTGTTGGGATGTTACTACAAAGAAAAGGGAAGTTTACTATTGGAAAGGTGAAGTCATCGCGTTTGTCGTTCAGCTTAGTTTGAAGTCTACCTCTGTTGTCAATTTCAAGGTGAAGGTCAAGGAACGAGGGTGATGTAGAAGTGTCTGTGGTATCCTATTAAGAGCTATTCGTCTTAATGGTTACTGTTAGGAATTTTACTAGTTTAGATTTAGGGTTATGGTCAGGGTTAGGGTAAAATTATTTTAATGTTAAAGTAAGTGTTCATGTACTCATCTTAATAGTTACGGGTAAGGACTAAGGTTACTAATTTTACTAGTTTAGGGTTAGGGTTATGGTTAGGGTTACGTTATATTATGCTTCAAGTAAGTTTTAAAATAAAGACTAATAGTCCTAATGGTCACATATAGGGACTACGGTTGACGATTTCAGTAGTTGCACTATTGTATATGCGCAAACTACAGCCGCAAGCATCTATGTCGTCGTTGGTTTGTGACGTCGTTTTTGCGGGAAGTTTAACCGTTTTGGAAAACGGCCTCTTGATTGAAAGGTCGCTTTAGGGAAAAATGAAAGAGCACTCATAAAAATCACAAGACAGAATTTAATTGAATAATGGCATTAAAAGTATATATTTGATAAAACAGGAGATAACTTGACACTAGATTCTAAATCCTTTTCACGAACTATCAACATCCCATACATTGATAAAGTTTATACCGGAATTCCCGCTACATACAATTGCTAATTCCGAAGATCTGGAAAAGATCTTACCTCCCTCAGAATTATCGATAAATCATTTTGTGACTTAATGACAAAATATTATGGGTCACATAACATATTTCACTGTGTATTTTACATTTTTTATAAATTGAAACATTTTTCAAACGTCTCTTCATTGATGCATATATTTTTCGTTTTTGTTTCAATTCAACAATTTTACACGTCTGTCTCACGACGGGCATATTATCATTATAGTATACCGATGTCTGTAGCTTTCGCGTGCCTAACCTGTCAACCTTATGGTCAGTTTACTTTAACTTAAGTGTATAGAGCTCTTAGGTATGACGTTCTCACAAGTTAAGGCCGTTTTCACATGTCACACTCTTATTTGAAACAAGGACTCATTTTGAAAGCACTGCAGACTAGGTATGATGGTCCTACGATCCATTTATGTGAAATTTGGGGATTTCAGTAAAAATTTCAGCATGCCGTTCTAGCTCGAGCTTGAGGACGCTTACCCTGATCACTCAAAACTTTGCAAGGTTATTGGATATATGATGGTGTCAGAGTCAATTTTTGAAGACAATTTTTATCATTTTGCAATTTTGTCAAAGTATCATCATGTTCACTTTCATCTTTGAAAGATGGATGATGGGTTGGTCACTTGACTCGGCACTTTTCAAAAAGTATGGCATTGCATGTTGTGTTAATAATTGATTAATTCTAAGTTTCATTTGAGTGTAAAAGTAAATAAAAAATAATTAAAAACTCCTTACGAACTACTCGAGGCAAGATAGTAAATGATTTGAAAGTACCTCGTCAAGACTTGAAAAGCACGGCATCATGGACTGATTTCATTGGTTTGAAAATGTATTATGACGCAACGTCATTCACATTTGCAAAAGAAAAAGATACGTCAAACTATCGAAAAACAACGTCTACGGAAGGTACAAAACTAAGATTTTCTCACTTTTGAGACAGGACAGTTCCTATTTTTAGCGGTGTGAGATTAATAGGATCTTGCATAAGGTCAGATTAAAGATCGGGCTATCTTTCACAAGTGTAAGAAATTTCGTCTTTTCTCGAGTGTAGCGTAGCGGAACGAGAGGAAAAGACGTAGAATTTCTTACACGAGTGAAAGATATCCCGATCTTTCATTTTGACTGAATACAAGATCCTATTTCTTCCGTAAAACACGGACAGAAATGTCTAGAAACTTATACCGTGTGAACAAAGTTGTCGCCATTTGAGTGTTCCTAACATTATGACGTCAGGTGCTTTATGACGTTGAGTCATGGTTACGATTGTTGAATCACAAAAATCAACACGTTTGGTTGGTCATTTACCGATGTGAAATGAGGTCGCGTGCATCGATCTCACATGGGTCATCTCCCACTGTAAACCACCATTTACGGAAGAATTCCTTGTCTTGTACCCCCCGGTACAAGACAGAAATTGCCAAGCAACGTATTCAGACGTCATTGACGTCGCTTAGGAACGTCGGATGTCAAGTACGGCTTTGTGGTAAATAAAATCGTAGTTCGTGATTACAAAAGTGAGAAAATAAATCAAACACCGTTGAAAATGCAAGATTTAGAAATCTCAGACACCCTCGGGTAAGATTTCAATGGTTCTCTGACTCGGCAAGCCTCGTCAGAAAAATATTGAAATCTTACCCTTGGGTGTCTGAGATTTCTTGATCTTGCCTTTTCACCGGTGTTAGATTCATATAATCTTTTTAGCTCACCTGACCAAAGGCCATGTGAGCTTTTGCCATCACTCGGCGTCCGTCGTCCGTCCGTCGTCCGTCCGTTAACTTTTATTCAAAGATCTTCTCTTCTGAAATACTAACCAAACTTGACCTGAATCATCACCAGGGTATGCTCTTTCAAGTTTGTAATTTTTATGTCCATTGACCAAACAACATGGCCGCTGTTACTAAGAATAGAACATAGGGGTAAATTGCGGTTTTTTGCAAATTACTTGAAAACCGTTACAGATATCAAAAATCTGACATGGAATAAAAATGATCAGCATGATGAGATCTACCTGTCCTGCAATTTTGAAGAATATCCGATAACCTATCTTGGAGTTATTGCCCCTTTTCCGTAAATTTTTCGGTTTTTTTTGTTACTTTTAGTCTTATATATTGAAAATGGTAGAAGATAGAAGTAAAGTTTAAATTACAAAAATGGTCAGCATAGTAGGATCCACATTTCCTGCAATTTTTATGAAAATCTGACGACCCACATAGGAGTTATGACCCCTTTTTCTTTGAATTTTCACGATTTTTTAACATATTTACTTATATTTCAAAAACTGTTTGAGATGGAGGTTAAATGTAAATTACAAAAGTGTTGAGCTTTTCCAGGACTTCAATTTCTACATATCTCCAGCAGATTAGCATCTCATCCAAGATGGCCGCCACTAGGGAACATAGTTTAACATAGGACCCTATGGGAAATGCATTCAAAGATCTTCTCCTCTGAAACCACTGAACCAATGTGGACCAAATTTTGTCACAATAGTCCTAAGGTGGTCCCCTTTAAAGTTTGTGATTTTTGTAATTGTACCTCATCCAAGATGGCCGCCAGCGGGGAACATAGTTTAGCATAGGGACCCTATGGGAAATACATTCAAAGATCTTTTCTCCTGAAACCACTATGAGCCAATAGGAACCAAACTTGGATACAATTGTCCTTGGCTGGTACCCTTTAAAGTTTGTGATTTTTATGTTCGTACCTCATCCAAGATGGTCGTCAGCACAGTACATAGTTTAACATAGGACCATATTGGAAATGTATTCAAAGATCTTCTTCTCTGAAACTACTGAGCCATTTGGAACCAAACTTTATCACAATAGTCTTTAGGTGGTCCCCTTGAAAGTTTGTCATTTTTATGTTCATACCTCATTGAAGGTGTCTGCCAGCAGAGAACATAGTTTTACATAGGGACCCTATGGGGAATGCATCCAAAGATTTTCTCCTCTGAAACTACCGAGCCAAATTTAACCAAACTTGGTCACCATAGTCCTTGGCTTGTCACCTTTAAAGTTTGTGATTTTGACGTTCGTACCTCATCTAAGATGGCCGCCAGCGTGGAACATAGTTTAATATAGGACCCTATATGTTCATTCAAATGTCTTCTCTTCTGAACCTACTGAGCCATATGGAATAAAGGACATTTTGTTTTTGATACAGACTTTATCACGGCCAGTATCAAGTGAACCCACTAGGGCGAGGTTGGTGCGTTACGCCGTGATAAAGTCCGTATCAAAAACAAAATATCCTATATTTCTTTTATCGGTAATTATAAATAGAACGCTACAAGAAATTGAAATAAGTTGAAATTTATATTTAATAACAGCCAATTTATTGTTTATTGCAATAATTTATATGCATTCTTCATTCAACGTATTACGCGTATGAACACGACATGTAGTACCAAACATGACGTCAGCATAGCAACCCGCGCGTGACGCCTTCACAGTGACCCGTTATTTTCTATCTCACGGCCTGTTCAGTGATACCGAGAATACCAGGCAATGCAGATCAAAGGAAATTCATACAAATTTCTATGGAAGCCGGATGCGGCCATTTTCGCGTTTTCGAGTTTTCGTATTTTCGTGCCATTTTTCAACAACACGAAAAGGCGAAAACGCGAGATCAAAAAAGCGAAAACACGAAAAGTCGAAAACGCGAAAAGGCAAAAACGCGAGAACGAAAACGCGAAAACGCGAAATCCCGAACACGAAAACGCGAAAACACGAAATTAAATATATCTCGCCTTTTCGCTTTTTCGCGATATACATCTCGCGTTTTTGTGGGTAAAATCTCGCGTTTTCGCCTTTTCGACTTTTCGCCTTTTCGCCTTTTCGCGTTTTCGTGTTTACGCGTTTTCGCGTTTTCGTGTTTTCGCGTTTTCGCGTTTTCGTGTTTTCGCCTTTTCGCGTTTTCGTGTTTTCGCGTTTTCGCCTTTTCGCGATTTCGTGTTTTCGCCTTTTCGCGTTTACGTCTCGGAAGTTTACATCTCACGCATGCGTCATTAATAAACTGTGGTCGTCTCAAAATATTAAATTGATAGCTTTAGCAGAAAAACTTGGTCATTTTTGTATATTTATAATATAACAAGATCATGTCACTGTCACCTTGTGTAAGTAAATTTATTCAATAAAGACAGAACAGTAAAGAATACAGAATTTTATATTTTCCAGATCAAGGGCAAACAAGAGGGTACTGTATATATAGTTTCTAACATGCCAAGAAAAGTACGGCCATTATCACTTCTTGATGTTTGATCTGATGATTATTACAGAAATTTGTGTTTCCATCGCAATTGTCCTCATCTTTGCAATTAAGTCGATTGAGCATAAAATTTGCTTAGAGGGGAGTCTTTGGTGTAAGACCGGAGAAAATTTCTTAGCATGACACTGTTGGATAGTAATATAATGTTGGATAATAATAAACTTGACATTTTCATAGCATATATAATTATTTAAGGGACAATTATTAAAGGAGCAAATTTTACAGAGGGACTTGTAACAAGTCTAAAGAAGAAGGAATACCGAATCTAACGGTATACAATTTATTGAATTCGTGAAAATAATACTGAAACATCAGCTGTCCAAAGAAACTACGGATTTTTTTTAAAAATCTCAAATTGATTTATTTTGTGAATGTTATATCTAGACTATGAGCTCGGTAACATATATATATATATATATTAGCTTATATTCAAGCCTTCATACAGGGGAACATTTCTGTAGAGTTTGGCAAAAATCCCTGGGTCAGATCTAGTTAGTGTGATTTGTCACTATGGTTAGGGATTTTACTAGTATTGGCTTAGGGTTATGGTTAGGGTTTCGTTATTTTATGGTTCAAGTAAGTTTTAGTGTAAAGACTAATCGTCCTAAGGGACCGACCATTTAACTTGAGGGGGGGGGGGGCTATGGTTTTTTTCTGAAAAAATATATTGGAGCTGATTTTATGTGAAAAAATATTTTGGCTGCCAAAATGATGAGAAAAAAAATTTCTGAAGGAGGCTTTCTGCCCCAAAAAATAATGTTAATTTTGAAAAAAATATTTTGTTGATACACATGATAAAAATAAAAAAAATTTCTGTCCAGGAAAAAAAACCATAACCCCCCCCCTTTCAGGTTAAATGGTCGGTCCCTAATGGTTACAGGTAAGTACTACGGTAAGGGATTGTACTAGCTTTGGGTTAGGGGCTATGATCAGGATTAGGGTAACGTTATTTTATGGTTAAAGTAAGTTTTAATGTAAAGACTACTATTCTTAATGGTTACGGATAAGGACTACAGTTAAGGATTTTACTAGTTTTGGGTTGAGATTATGGTCATGGTTAGTGTTACGTTATTTTTACGGTTAAGGTAATTTTTCATGTAAAAAATAATCGTCTTAATTGTTGCTGGTAAGGACTGTGGATATGGATTGTACTAGTTTACGGTTTTTATGGATAAAGTAAGTAAAGTCTGGAGCTGAAATGTCAGTTAACTTCTAGTAGTCTTTTGTGATTTCATGTTTATATCCATATATATAGTTCTTTCAGTTTCATTTCTCACAATTGACTCAGTTCTGTTGCTAACTGAATTTTACTGTTGTTACGATTGTTTTTTTTTTAATTTATCAAATTGTTTATAGGGGGAAGGTTCGGGCCCAATAAAACTAGTTTAATCCCGCCGCAGCAGGTTTGCGCTGGTCTTAAGTCAGGAAGTTTATTAAGACTTTGTGTGTCTTGTCTGTTTTCTAGTTAGTTTACTTTATGTCTATAGGAGTCTAGGATGGTGTTTTTTTCGCTGAACCTGATTACTCTTTATTTAGGAGCCGACTCCGACCTGCCGTTGGGTGTGGGGTTTCCTCATCGGTCATTGAAGATATAATTGTGGCTTTCAGTTGTTATTACTCCCCTTTGGGTCGTTGTCTCTTTGACACAGTCCCCGTTTCCCTTCTTTTTTCTACTCTTGTGAATGGTTACGGATAAGGCCTACGGTTAGTGATTCTACTAGTTTATGGATAGGGTTATGGACAGGGTTAGGGTAAATTATTCTCATGTTAAAATAAGTGTTCATTTACTCGCCTCAATAGTTACGGGTAAGAATTAAGATTAGGGATTTTCATAATTTAGGGTTAGGGTAATGGTTTGGGTTATGTTATTTTATGATTACAGTAAGTTTTTAAGTAAAGACTACTCGTCCTACATGTAATGGTTACGGGTAAGGACTGCGGTTAGGTATTATACTAGTTTTTGGTTAAGGTTTTGATCAGGGTTAGGGTTACGTTATTTTGTGGTTAAAGTAAGTTTTAATGTAAAAACTACTCTTCTTAATGGTGAAGGATAAGGACTACAGTTACGGATTTTACTAGTTTTGGGTTAGGTTTATTGTTAGGGTTACGTTATTTTATGGTTAAGGTAATTCTTAATGAAAAAAAATATTCGTCTTAATGGTTACTGGTAAGGACTATGGATAGGGATTGTACTAGTTAAAGTAAGTATTCATGTACTCGTCTTAATAGTTACGGGTAAGTACTAAGGTTACGGATTTTACTAGTTTAGGGTTAGGGTCATGGTTAGTGTTACGTTATTTTATGCTTGTAGTAAGTTTTAATGTTAGGGATTTTACTAGTTTAGGGTTATGGTTACGTTATTTAATGGTTAAAGTAAGTTTTAATGATAAAAAAAAATACTCTTCTTAATGGTTATGGATAAGGACTATGGTTAGTGATTTTACTAGTTTATGGTTATGGTTAGGGTTACGTTATTTTAAGGTTAAAGTAAGTTTTAATGTAAAGACTAATCGTCCTTTGTGGTAAGGGCTACGGTTGGGGATTTAAATAATTCAGGGTTATGGTCACATTAAGGACTGAGATGGAATACTTAAGTAAGGGTTAATGGTTCGATGTTTCATATGCTAGCTTACTAAACCGGATGTCGATTTGTCAATGTGTCGACGTGTCGATAATTCTATATGCCGATGAAACTATTTATTTTTTGTTTCATCAAATTGGATGCAGCTGATTAACATACGTGAACTTCTACGTATACTAGTATATGAGCCTAATATATAAGTAGTAGAGTATAGTAAGATAATGGAAAAGGCGAAGAATTCTTCAAGCAAAATTCCATTGCAAACAATAAATTGCACATTTTACGCGTCTACCTTTTTAAGTACCACTGATCACTTATACTAGAATGCAAAGTTCTATGAGTTTTTTTTACAAGACAGCCTACCTAAATGTAAGTTGTAGACAACCAGTTAATTTAATTGTAATGGCGGGTCTATTATTTAGTTAACTTGGTTAGGCTTGATGGGGTGCTAGAGATCCCGGTTTGATTCCCAGAGTTGATCTTGTAAATTGGAAAGGAGGATCATGCTCTCCGGATACAATTGATTTTTCTCTAATTTCATATTAATCTGTGGTCAAAGCTCTGTAACTCCGAATTATGTAAACACATGTATCAATAGCATTCTGTGGAACATGCGAGAAATTAACAATTGTTTAATGCTTACTGTAATGGTAATACTTTTCTTTATCCTTAAATTTGCAGTGAATAAAATTTACTTATTCATTTTTGAACAGCGTTCAATATTGCTTCCTTTTAAATCAACTAGACTCAAGCTAGCGAACAATAAGCCAGCGAACAATAAGCAAAATCAAGCTAGCGAACAATAAGGTAGCGAACAATAAGAAAGGGCGCCAAAATGATCACAACTAAAAACCGAAGAGATGCATAAGACATGAATCATTTACAAATGTGATCACAACTAATAACCAAAGGAATACATAGACATAAAACGTTTACAAATAATGAATGTATATTCTAAATAGCCCGACTTATTAATTTCTGATTTATTTTTCATCGATAGTATTTGATTTATTTCGTATTATGATACCTTTTTCTTTCTACTTATTTACAAATATTTTTGAAAGTTGCATTGTGAAAAATAAAGGAAAAGACGAAAATAAAGGCATACAATTAGACGGAAATATATACAATCATATGTGATTTACTGTTAAATTATGTAGATTTGAATGTTTACATGTGGGAATTGTAAATCAGTTACATTTTTTAAATCTAAATACTTACCCTTTGCATCTATTTTTTTTAAAAAGGGGGGGGGGGCGGAAAAAATGTTTTGGTACTACTGCTTTCATTGAAATCAAGCATGTTTAAGAAGATTTTGAAAAGTCATTATAAAGTTATGTTCTAAGTAAAAAAAAATGGTATACAATGAACATGCGAATTCACACGTCCAGTGTTTCTTACTATTCAATGAATAGTGTTTGCTAGATCTCGATGACCTTATACAGAAACAAATATGCTAAGATATTTGTAGAGATTACTAAGAATTTAGGTTTTTCTAATCAATATTTTTTCTAATACATGTATTCAAATATATACGTATTTTAAAACCAAGCGGGAACCGCCGCAATTAAGCTTTAATTTCCAATAAATAAATTAAAAAAAAATCACGAATTCTCAGGTGCAAAACATGGCGGACTTTCAATATTAATACCGTTTCTAACAGAGCTTATGCTGTACATGTATGCTGTATCCCTTTTTG
>MJUU01070269.1:0-16520 GCA_002080025.1 Modiolus philippinarum
CCCTTTGGTTTTTGAGAAAAATCGGAAAATAATTTTGGGGAAAAAACTGAGTTGGTTTGTATATGAAAAAATGCACATTTTGAGAATTAACACTATGTCGTACGATAACAAGATTGCCTTCAGGGATTTTAATGATTTCAATACTCCTGGTTCGACTTTACCAAAGGAAGCTCACTTTCATTTTTGAGAAAAATCGGAAAATGATTTTTGGGAACAACTTAGTTTTATATAAAAAAAATGCATATTTTGAGAATTAATACAATGTCGTTCGATAACTTGAGATTACCTAATGGTTTTGATAATCAAGGTTGCGGTTGACCAAAGGAAGCTCCTTTGGTTTTTGAGGAAAATCTGGGAGAACTTAGTAGTTTTTATATGAAAAGGTGCATATTTTGAAAAGTAGCTCAGTGTTGTATGATAACTTGAAATCATATACAAATTTTCATAAATTTTATACACATTGTTGGACATGATCAAAGGAGGGTCCTTTTCCATTTTGAGGAAAATCTTAAGCCAATTTTGGGGGAAAAACTTAGTTTTTATACCAAAAAGTGCATATTTTGAAAATAAGCTGTATGTCGCATGATAACTTAAAATAAACTTCACAAATTTTTATAAATTTTATGCGCAGTGTTGGCCGACACGATCAAAGGGGGTCCCTTTCGAATTTTAGGAAAATCATACAACATTTTATGGGAAAAATTTACCTTCGATTTGATCTGCACAGAAGAGACATAAGTTGTCAAAATGGACATATGAATTAACTCAACTTAAAATAACTAAGGATTTTGTTATTTATGTTTTCTGCAAACAGGTTTTTGGGACACACAAGGGGGCGGGGCCCTTTCTGACATTGTCAGTGTTCTAGTTTATTGATATTTCAAAATTATTTTCATTGTCTTCAAAAAATATGTTAAGAAGTACGTGAAGACAAAATTCGAAAAAAGAGGGCCCCTAGAAATGGAATTCGAGCCAGCGCCTATATGGCCATTCCTTTAAGTGCAGAGCAAGTCAACTCATCATGGAGACCATAAATAGAAAGAACCGGCGGGTCAAGCGTCTGAAAAAAGGGTTTACAGAAAAAAGGAGTTCCGCGTGGGAAAAAAATTCAAGACAATTTGCTCCTCTTTATTTGTCTGTTTTAATGATTTCTGCACTAAATTTTAAATAAAAAATCCAGAAAAAGGNNNNAAATTATAAAAGCTGAAAGAGAACACAAAACCAAGGACGTATATTTATAAAACCAAAGCTCGTCTAAGGACAGAAATTTGCAAGAGGGAGATATTCCTTAGCCTCATCAAAATGATATTCAATTTATTGCAATTTTCAGAATTAAGGTATATGTCATCCTAGTTTGGAAACAGGGGGCAGTTACAAAAATTCTTATGATGCCGACATCAAAATTTGAAGAAAGTTTTTTGAAATCCTGTGTCAAAATTAATATCACTTGAAATCATACAAAAAATAACAATAAAAAAACACACACACACACATACAAAAAACTAAGAACTTGAACCCCTTTTGATCTTGGAAAAAGAACATCTTATCGCAACACAATGTATATCAGATTTAAATATAGGTATTATTGATCGGTGACGTCACCTAATCACGATAATTACAGGTAAACACGATTCGACTAGAGCGAGGATGTTTAAGAATTCGACAACTTTAGAATTTTTTTCTGAAGCACTGCGTGGAAGGGCGGAAATGAAATTTGGCACACGTATTGATCAATTCTTTACAAATCAGTATGCGAATTTTTGAGAAAATCCGGAGATGTATATTTGAGTCATCCAAAATGATAGGCACCCACTTCAATTCACTTAAACTGCAATTTACGAGCTAATTACAAACTTTACAATAAAACGGCGAACATATACATTATTTTTATACCTTAATGAAATACACGATTTAAAAAATCATTAAATTTTCTAGTTAGAAACAACATTTTGAAACTTGTAACTACGGAAAACAATCCAAGTAGACCTTTCTCGTCTCGTTTAATGAAGAGCTCCATTTCTTTTGTTTAAAACTAATCACTTATCGGCCTGATATATAGCTACCTGTCTATAAATAAATCAAGGTTAACTTTATTTGGGAATAAAACGAGTTCACACTAAATATAGATCTAGGAGTTTCTGGTTATAAACATATAAGATTTTTACTCAAAATAATTCCAACCAACACATATATACAGACTGCTCGTAAATCAATTTATCTTGGAGAAGTTTTTTAGGGGTAAGTTTTTTACACTATATATAACTTGTATTATTATTCTGTATATTGAAAACAAAATATGCTAATTTAAAAAACTGACACAGAACTTGATGAGTTAAGTTGAGGTGTTATAACATAAGATGAGAGAAAATAAAAATGAGAACACATTGTTTCCAGCGTTACAGTTGGAAACAATGTGTTCTCATTTTTATTTTCTCTCATCTTATGTTATATTTCCCCGAGTTCGGCAAAATTCGTTCTCAGCATGTGATATTTTCGTTGCTATGCAAAAATATCACATGTTGCTAGGGGAAGCCTGTGATATTTTCGTTGCTACGCAAAAATATCACATGTTGCTAGGGCAAGGCGGAGCAAACAAAAAATACTGCAAAATACCACATTGAGGAGAACCAATGAAATGACTGGATTTTATCAGAAATTTGCTTGAAGTATAATTATAGAATTTATTATTTCAATAAAACATATAATAATTATTGATTACCAATATTATTTGAATACATATTTATAATAGTGTACCTATACCAGGAAGCTCATTCGTTAGACCCTTAGTTTTATCCGGATAAGGGGAAGAATATGAACAGAACTTTTGTATTGTACAATAATGTACTGTAATGTGGACACGTGGGGTTATGTACTGGTATTTTTATCGAGAACCGGTATGTTACGGCAAATATGTAATGATAAACGATAGATCTTGAAGACATTGTTGATATCAATAACCACAAAATAATTTATTAATACAGATGATAATCTTATGACATCTGGGTCTTTGTGTTTTCTTTAAAAATTACCTTTGAAGATACTTAAAATAACTTGATAAAAGAAAACATAAATATTTTTCGATGCAAACAAAAAGACATGCAGGATTAAGTATAGTATTTTACTTGTACGTTGATTTTGAACCCATAAGTGTTTCAAATCTCCAAATATGTCCTTTTGTTCTCGGACACGAGGAGTTGACGTGAAAATGCCATTGTGGTAGTTACAAACTAGATCTTTAACAAAATACTTCTCAGTACTGAAATACTGGTAACAGGTTTATCAAATATGAATTTTCTATTTTAAATATTTGGAAGCAACCATTTGATTTTTTATGTGTGGTCATTTCAGGTTATCATACGATATGTAGCTAAATGGATCTCTTTTAGATTATATCGCTGCATTCAATTCGGAACTTTTTTTTAAATTCAAGTACTTTGTTACAAATGACTGCCATGAATTAAAATCATTTCTAATATATGATCACACAGGCTCGTAGCCTACTTAAAAGTGTATGCTAGTGTATAATGAAATATCTTCTATTTAGTATGCCACCAAGACTGATCATTTTTACAAGTACTTGACTTTGCATTTATAAGCATTGAAGACAGGTCAAAAATGTTTTATGACATACAGTACAATAACACTTTATATATATGTATCTGTTTCAATTTCGTGAACTCGTCTTGATTCATTTTACAATGTACCACTTTTATCCTTTTTTCCAATTCATGCGTGTGCGCATGGGAGAACGTTTTTTTTATGTTTATACACTCTCAACAGTTTTTTCTTTTGTTATTTCCTTTTCACAATTTGTTCGGATTGATTGTAATTTCCTTTAGCCTCTCTCAAATCCAGCACAGTTGATGGCACAAGTGTCCTTGTACCCTCGAGCTTGTACCAAACGATTACGTCGTTTGTGAGATTTATTCAACATTATTCGTGTTGATCTTGTTACTATTGATGTTGTGTTGATTGACACCTAGCAATGAATTTCGTAAGATAGTTGTGTTCAATATTTTCTACAAAGAATGAAACACCCCCTTTATGAAATAGTGCCACACGTTTTGATTTCATACACCACAAATACAAAATCGGCATATGTAGCTTTTTATTATAGGATTAAACACCGTTTGAAAGGAATTTATTGGAGTATAAACGGGACCAATTCACTCACAAACAAATAAAAGTCCGAAGGACTTTTATGATATGTTTGTGAGTGACTTGGTCCCGTTTATACTCCAATAAATTCCTTTCAAACGGTGTTTAATACTTATAATTCTTTAATCTGATGATAAGTAATTAAATTCTTACTTTTATTATGCCAATCACACGTTTTTGTTCTATTTGATTCACTCGGCGTATGAATTTATAAGGTGAACTTAAATGTAGTTCGGTCAACGTCGTTTATCGAAAAATGAACGACTTCAGAATTTGCTACCGGAAGTAAATTCAACCAATCATATCAGCGTATTTCCTATTATGCAAATCATATAAGAATTATTACATAATTGCATGAATACTAACAAATTAAGAAAGGGCACCGCCCCTTTGTGTTTTATAAAAATCTGTTTGCGGAATTTCATGGAAATCGTCAAACAATTATTCGGGGAAACATATATAACAAAATCGTAATATATTGTAAATTTAATTTCTGTATATGGCCATTTTGACAACTTATGTCTCTTCTGTTCAGTGCAAATCAAACCATTAAAAAATATATGAAGGTCATTTCAGGTTATCATACGACATGAAGCTAATTTTCAAGTATTTCCCCAAATTCTCATCAAAATCATAACGGACCTTCTTTCGATCAAGTCCAACACTGTGCATAAAACTTTTTTCCGAGATTTTACTCAATCTGGAAAGGGACCTTCCTTTGACAATGTGTTTAAAATGTGTAAAAATCTGTGAAGATCATTCAGATTATCATACGACGTAGAGCTTATTCTCATAATATGCATTTTTTCATATAAAAACTAAGTTTTCCCCAAAATTGATTTTCAGATTTTACTCAATATGGAAAGAGACCTTCCTTTGACACTGTGTATAAAATTTGTAAAAATTGGCGAAGATGATTTCAAGTTGTAATACAACACAAACCTAATTCTCAAAATTTGCACTTTTTTTTATAAAAAAAAAACTAAGTTGTTCCCCTAAAATGATTTTCGGTTTTTTCCTTCCTTTGGTCAAGTCAAACATTGAGTATCAATATCATTAAAATCCCCAAAGGCAGTCTCAAGTTATCGTATGACATAGTGTTAATTGTCAAAATATGCATTTTTTTCATATGAAAACTAAGTCTTTTTCCAAATAATCATTTTATGATTATTCTCAAAAACGAAAGGGAGCTTCCTTTGACCAAGTCCAACCTTGTGTATATGTAAATTCCTGAAGGCAATCTTAATTTATTTCACGACATATAGCTAATTTTCAAAATATGTATATTTTTTTTTCATATTAAACTAAGTTTTCCCCTCAAAATTGTTTTCTGGCCTTCATAAAAACGAATGAGAGCCTTCTTTGGCCAAGTTCAACCTTGAATATGAAAATCATTAAAATCCCTGAAGGCAATCTAAAGTTATCGTACGACATAGTTTAATTCTCAAAGACTAATCTTAAAAAAATCATCTCCCGATTTTTCTCTACAACGAAAGGGAGCTTCCTATGGTCAAGTTCAATTATGAGTAAAAAATTATAAAAATTGTTGAAGGCAATCTTGAGTTATCATGCGCCATAGAAACTGCCGAAAGACAGATAGAAAGGGCCTAATGATAATTGATTTGCTTTATCTTTAACTCGATCAACTGCATAATATCGATCCTCACAAATTTCTGCCCTGGCCATTTTTTTTCCTTTTTTTTTTTGGCTTTGTTCACATTTTTTACCAATGGGTCCATGTAATATTTACTTTCTTCATATAATACATGTACGACAAGTCTGACCATCGGGCTGGTGAATACACTCGGGGACCTCTGATCCAAGAGCAGTGGAATCGGCCCAATCGTCTCAAAATACAATAAATACCTAAGCTTGTTAATAAACGGTAAATGTCGTTATGCGTACATGTGTTTCAAGGAGTAACCTCTCATCAGCAGCATTAGAATCAAATAATATGGAAACCCATAATCCAAAAGTAGTAAAATTACCAAAAATATCGCAATTTGAGGCCAAATCCGGTTCTAAGGACATAAACCGAGTGTCATAAACTGAACGAAGCCTCAGTATTTTTTAGGGATAAGAATTTTAATAAAAACAGTAAATTTCTTTAAAACGCAAGGTGAATTTTTTTCATGTCAGACAAGTCTGACTATCTGGCTGGTTAATACCCTCAGGGACCTCTGATTCACCAGCAGTGGAATCTGACCAATGGTTTTAAAATACAATAAATACCCAAGTTGCTTATCGTTATGCTGTACAAGTGTTTCAAGGAGTATAAATCTGCTAGTAAACATTTAATTCTAATGCAACATTTATATAACGGAGGTTTTGATTGGTCAAAACTGACCGTCAATTCCACCATCTACACACCTGGGACAAAGTAGGTACCCTGTTTAGTCTGGTTAAAAATAGAACATGAAATTGATTTGTTGCATTAGAATCGCAATAACAGTACATTATTTGAATACCTGTGGGCGTCAATGTTGATTTGACGGTCAAAATATCCGTTTACAGGCTCCGCTGCGCGTCGCCTATAAACTGCATTTTGACCGTCAAATCTACGATTGACGCCCTCGGGTATTCAAATAATGTACTGTTATTGCTTAATTCTATGAGAAGATTTATTGCACATCGTTGACTTTCGCTTATCAAAGCACCCCTCCCCCATATAAAATCTACAACTTACGGCCCTTGTTTTCATAAACTTCAATTTCATTTTACAATTATATCTAAAGCTAGAAGTGTAAAATAAGTTGTTACATAAATATAAATTCTTTTAAAATATTTACTTTTATATTCGATTTGGTTAATTCAATGGTAGAAAGTAAAAATACGTTGTCTTTATGACTTGTATATGCAGTTTGTGATTGAAATAAAGTATTTATACAAAGCAAGCATATTATATCTTGTTTTAATTAAATTCTGCACAATGTATCCCTTTCAATTCAACAGCGTACTTCATATGGTGATTAACTATTTCAGTTTATGCATGATTCTTTTACACATTATTGATAACACCATACGACTCGATTATGACAGGACGCAAAATGGTAACCAGTTATACATTCATTCCTATGTCAACCGTATTGTACAGCACGGTTACAGACAGACTACATAAATTTGCCATGGAAACACCGGATAAGGAAGCATGCATTTTTTATTCAGTAAACGGCACAAGAACATCTTTGACATATTCAGAGCTTTACCAGAAGGCAGAACGTTTTGCCAAAGGATTGGTGAGAATGGGCATAAAACTAGGAGACATCGTTGGAATCGGACTTCCAAATATAACGGAATGGTTAATTTGTCATTTTGGAATTGTGATGGCTGGTGCTATAGCTTTAGGAATAGTATTTGAACGTAAAGATGGTGGAGACGTTATACATAGTATAACAAAAGTAGGTAATTGTGTTGCTCTAATATTTGACCATGGAAAGCTCGAAATTGTCAAGAAATTCATTTCCGGTACGGACAATTTTGGAAAAATCAAACACAACCACACCATAAAAAATCTAAAATTTGCTGTGTATTGCGGTCAGGAAATATCAATTGATTTTCCATTTACTTTCGATCGTATTTTTGAATTGGGAACTAACTTGAGGATGCCTTCTCTCAACCCAGACGATATATGTATGATAAATCCTACATCTGGTACTACAGGAAATCCAAAACTAGTACCGAAAACCCATGTCGAGGTACTCAGTAATCGACAGGCATCAAATAGTGCTTTGAATATTCAACAAAATGATAGAATGTTTAGTTCCTTACCTTTCACGTGGATCGGAGGTTACATTTCGATGAATCTAATCGTTGGATGCACAAGAATAACAACAGAAAACATGTTGTCAGATGGAACATTGGACTCCATAGTTAAAACATGCATTGATATAATTGAAAAAGAGGCTTGCAATGTATCATCTATAATTGGCCCATGTTTGTACGCCATGATGGATTCTTCAACACAATTAGGAACACAATTTCCATTGAAAACCGTTGTTGTAGGGGGATATCCGCTTCAGAAATCTATTGCAGGAGCAGTTGGCCGTATCGCCAAAAAACTTGTAATTTCATACAGTGGAACCGAATTTAATGTCATTTCCCAAAAGGTAATTGCTGACCAGAAATCTTTGATCGACTACAACTGTGGAGCACCCATACCAGGTGTGGAAGTAAAAATTGTTGATAATGACGGTAAAATATGTGCTAGAAATGAAACTGGAAGCATTCGTGTTCGTTCAAGATGGCGATTCTCTGGTTACATGAATGAAAAAGAACAAACACAAAACCTATTAAAGGCAGGCGGATGGCTTAATACAGACGATTTAGGTTACGTAACCGATTTTGGCGAAATAATTTCACTTGGACGTCAAAAAGATGTTATAATCGTAGGCGGGGCTCTTATGTCTCCTTACTTAATTGAAAGCATGCTTTCGAAACACCCGGATGTGAAATCTGTTGTCATAGTACCAGTACCGGACGACAAAGCCCATCAACAAATGTGTGCATGTATAATTAGAAAGGCTGGATCAACTGTACCATGGATATCTATTGAGGATTGTTTAAGACAGGAAATGACAGTACAAGAAGGCACAATTAAAGAATCTCTTTTCTTTCCGAGATACCACCTGTTTATGGAATCTTTCCCAATGACATCCACTGGAAAGGTAATAAGAAGTCAACTTGCTAAAAAGGCTATGAGTGAAATTGCCGCAATTTTATAAAAAAAAATATGCAAGCTTGCGAGTGATTTGTTATGAATTTACATTTTGTGTGCGTTAGAGTTATGTACATTATCCAGAGCATTATACAGATCAGATAAAATTTACTCCAAAAAGCACGAAACGATATTAATTGTAAATAAATCAGAGTATCATTGTCGTTTTTTAAATTTCCCTTTTATCATGGCAATACTTACATGACAATGTAAGTCAAGTTAGATTTTGGAACGTTTTCATTCAAAGAGTGAACGGCACCTGACGTCACTCCCGGTTTTCATAGGACTTCACACTATGAGTGCCTTAATTCTCAATGTCGCCTTTTAATTTCCGAGCATTGTGGCTGTCTCACGTCCTTGTTTTGTCTTTTTTTTTCTCTGTTGCCGTTTTTGCCATGTATTTCAACTTTTATTTTTGTAATCATCACTTCCCTTGTCCCTTCGGTATTCCATTGCCGTTGTTTCCTATGAAATCATACCATAATCCTGGGACGTCATATTTTGAAGGGGTAACTATTTCGAATAGTTATTTTGTCGCCAATTCCCTGTGACACTTTACGAGACTAACAAAGACTATACGATATTTATATGCAGTCTGTACAGGTTGTAGGAAACTCTCAATGCAATTTGACAATGAAATTTATCCTTGATAACATATTCCGATTCTGATTTGACATGAACGTTTATCTGCATGTACAGGAAATTGAGATATATGTATATATTCCTTTTGAAATTATGTAGACTCATTCTAGTAGTAGAACGCGTTACCCTAGAACACTTTTGTCGAGGAGCCCCATAGTGCATTCTTTGTAAAATATTTTCATTTTCCCCTAATTTTCCCTAAAATATGCAAATTAGTTTGGGTATTTGACCTTTGACCCCTATAGAGGGCGCTGCAACCATTCTTGGACCTTTGACCCCTATAAAGGGCGCTACAGTCGTTATTGACGAGGTGCTAAGTGTGTCATTGACCCTTGGCCTCGTCCTGAGTGCCTTGCCTTTGGCTTTGACTTCACTAGTCCATAGTGTTGTTACTGGTCTCGCCCTACCTCTATTCAAGGTACTTTCCTAGGTCTCGCCTTCTATTTTGGTCTCGCCCTACTTCTGTCCATGTCCACTGGTCTCGTCTCTATCCTAACCCTAACCTTGCACTTATCCTTGTACTTACCCCAACCTTACACTTATCCTGGTAGTAACCCTAACTTTTGTTGTCACTTTTATTTTCTGTTGTTAGATCAGTAATGTTTTTATTCATGGCTTACCCTAAACCACCTAACCTTAACCTTTATTTTGACCCTGGTCATTGTGTTTTATATGTCATGTTCTCTAAGTCATACTTTAACCCTTTGTTCTAAGTTTCCACTCTAACCCTAGACATTATGTACTGTATATTATTTATGTTGTGTTCTCTAAATCCTTATACATTCGTTTCTTGATTTTGTTATATGACACAGCAACAGCAGCAGCAGCAAATATACCTGGTATATGACACAGCAGCAGCAGCAGCAGCAATTCAACCTGGTATATGCCGCAGCAGCAGCAGCAGCAGCAATTATGCCTCGCATATGGCACTGCAGCAGCAGCAGCAGCAGCAAAAAACCGTGAAAAGGCCAATAAAGACAACAAAATTGCGATACATTCATCAAAAATATGATCTGAAACATGAAAATGAACAGAAATGCAATAAAACTTAAAACAAACGCAACAAAATATGAACTTGTACCTCGAAAACATCAAGATAAAATGAAATAACGTAAAATCTCGTACTGAACGAGACTGCTTAAAGGTAACGGATATCAACTTGACAATGTGACCAACCGATTTAGAAGAATGAAGGTATCCCGAATTGATATATGACATGACTAAATTATCAATAGTTCGGATTAAGGCCGACTTAGGGCCGATCTTTGATTTGTTAGGGAGGATGACTCTATAACAGTAGCTTTTCGGCCTTAACTACCTATGCAAAACGATTTAGAAGTCCAAAGATACCTCGAATCCATATATGATATGACCCTATTACGAATAGTATTGATTAATGCCGATCTAGGGCCGACTGAGGCCGGTCTTTGATTTCTAAGGGCCGATTACTTCATAACAGTACGTTTTAGCATCCCAACAACTATACCAATCGTTTTAAAAGTCTAAAGATACCCCGAATGCATATATCACATGACTATAGTACCAATAGTATTGATTAAGGTCGATCTAGGGCCGACTGAGGCCGATCTTTGATTTGTAAGGACCGATAACTTCATAACAGTACGTTTTAGCACTTAACTACCTTGACTAATCGTTTTAGAAGCCTAAAGATACATCGAATCCATATATGATATGCCTATAGTAGTAATACTAAGGGTCAGGGCCGAATTAGGGCTGTTTAGGGCCGATATCTCTTTCACACTCGGAGCTAGGGTTTTAAAACCTACACCAATCGAATCAGCGACCCCGATTTACCCTAGTAAGACATCACAACAGCACGAAAATACGCAAACAATACTAAAAAATAAGGGTTACTCCAAGTAGTATATGGGCACTAGCAAAGTCGGATTTGACGAGGTGGTGCGAGGTGGTGCCGGAAGTGACGTCACCGGAAGTGACGTAGAGCGGAAGTCACGTGACAAGAAGTCACGTGACCGGAAGTATAACTTAATTACCTTGCGCTTGCGCAAGAAAAAGTGGGGATTCCCTTAAAAATCTATTTTTAGAACGGGGGAAACCCGAACTCGTGCCGATATACTACTTGGAGTAACCCTTATTTTAAAGTATTGTTTGCGTATTTTCGTGCTGTTGTGATGTCTTACTAGGGTTAATCGGGGTCGCTGATTCGATTGGTGTAGGTTTTAAAACCCTAGCTCCGAGTGTGAAAGAGATATCGGCCCTAAATAGCCCTTATTCGGCCCTGATCCTTAGTATTACTACTATAGGCATATCATATATGGATTCGATGTATCTTTAGGCTTCTAAAACAATTAGTCAAGGTAATTAAGTGCTAAAACGTACTGTTATGAAGTTATCGGTCCTTACAAATCAAAGATCGGCCTCAGTCGGCCCTAGATCTACCTTAATCAATACTATTGGTACTATAGTCATGTGATATATGCATTCGGGGTATCTTTAGACTTTTAACGCGATTGGTATAGTTGTTGGGATGCTAAAACGTACTGTTATGAAGTTATCGGCCCTTAGAAATCAAAGATCGGCCTCAGTCGGCCCTAGATCGGCATTAATCAATACTATTCGTGATAGGGTCAAATCATATATGGATTCGAGGTATCTTTGGAATTCTAAATCGTTTTGCATAGGTAATTAAGGCCTAAAAGCTACTTTTATAGAGTCATCGGCCCTAACAAATCAAAGATAGGCCCTAAGTCGGCCCTAAGTCGGTCTTAATTCGAACTATTGATAATTTAGTCATGTCATATATCAATTCGGGATACCTTCATTCTTCTAAATCGGTTGGTCACATTGTCAAGTTGATATCCGTTACCTTTAAGCAGTCTCATTCAGTACGAGATTTTACGTTATTTCATTTTATCTTGATGTTTTCGACGTACAAGTTCATATTTTGTTGCGTTTGTTTTAAGTTTTATTGCATTTCTGTTCATTTTCATGTTTCAGATCATATTTTTGATGAATGTATCGCAATTTTGCTGTCTTTATTGGCCTTTTCACGGTTTTTTGCTGCTGCTGCTGCTGCTGCAGTGCCATATGCGAGGCATAATGGCTACTGCTGCTGCTGCTGCTGCGGCATATACCAGGTTGAATTGCTGCTGCTGTGTCATATACCAGGTATATTTGCTGCTGCTGCTGCTGCTGTGTCATATACCAGGCATATTTGCTGCTGCTGATGCTGCTGTGTCAAATGTTGATGTTTTATTTCAGCTTATTTACATTAATGTCGATATGCTTTCATGTTTTGAATCACTTTATAGTCAAAGTTCACATTTATTTTCATATTTTGTTGTAATTATGTTGATGTTCCATGATTCATATTGCGTTTTGGTGTTCAAGTTTGCATTTGTTGTCATGTATTGTTGTATTTGTTTCCATAAATGTCAATAAGTTTTCGCTTTTGTTGTATTTGTGTTCATATTTCACGTTTCATCTTACGTTTTCATTTCAAGTTTGCATTTATCTTCATGATTTGTTGTAATTATGTAACAGGTCATATGAATATCGTTAAGTCTAATGTTTTGCATCACTTTAGAGTCAAAGTTCACATTTAGTTTCATAATTTGTTGGAATTATGTCCATATTTTACATTTCATATTGTGTTTTTGTGTTAAAGTCTTCATAATTATCGATATGTTTAATGTTTTGCGTCACCAAATCTTTATATTTAACGTTTCAGTTTGTATTTTCATGTACAAGTTTGCATTTCTTTTCATAATTTGTTGTAATAATGTTCATGTTTCATGTTTCATATTGCGATTTGTTGTTCAAGTTTGTATTTGTGTTCATAATTTGTTGTATCTGTGGTCACATTTAACGTTTTATGTTAAGTTTTCATGTAACAGTTCATATGAATATCGTTAAGATTAATGTTTTGTATCACTTTATCTTGATATTTATCATTTCATGTTGTGCTTTCATGTAACAGTTCATATCGATGTCATTATGTTTTTATGTTTTGTTGTGTTTTGGTGTTCAAGTTCGCATTAGTTGTCATTTATTGTTGTGTTTGTCTTCATACTTAACGTTATATTTCGTATTTTGGTATTAACATTCATGTCAATGTCTGTATGTATACATATCTTGTGTCGTTTAATGTTCGTATTTGAACATTTCTACTAGTAATTGGTGTTCAAAGTCATATGTTGTATCAGTTAATGTCAATGTTTCATGTTGTATTTTGATATTCAAGTTCTCATGAATGTGGTTAAGGTATAATGTTTTGTAGCATATGATCTTGATATTTAAGTTTCATCTTTTGTTTTGTGTAAATATTCAATTCAATGACAATATGCTGTCATAATTTATATCAATTCATTGGAGATGTTATATATCTTCAGTATTCGTGTAACGTTTTCATTAATATCGATATGGTTTCATGTTTTGCATCACTTTATAGTCATACTTAACGTTATGTGTCGTGTTTTGTGTTAACATTTATGTCTTGTGTCGTTTAACATTGATGTTTCAATGTTTCTGTTTATATTTTTTGTTCACATCAGTGTTAATGTTCACATGTTTTATATCACTTTATTAGTCATACTAAACGTTAGGTGTATGATTTGGTGTTCACATCAGTGTGTTATCATATCTTGCGTCTGATTATATTGATTATGTTTCAATGTTTCTGTTCGTATTTGGTGTTCATATTGTCTTCGGTATCTATTTGTTTTCATAGTTAATGTTAGTTGATAGTCATAATTGACTTTATGCTTCCGCTTTTAGTATTTCAGTTCACATTAGTTTTCATATTATCGTCAGTATCAATTTGTTTCCATAGTTTGTGTTTCATATCATTCTTGCAGATAAAGTTCATATGTTTACATATTCTTGTTCATTCATAGTCATACTTAACGTTAGGTGTATGATGTGGTGTTAATATTCGTGTCAATGTTCATATGTTTACATATCTTGTGTCAGTTTATGTTGATGGTTTAAAGTTTCTGTTTGTATTTGGTGTTCAATTAACATTAATATTGATATGTTCACATAGTTTGTGTCAGTTCATAGTCAGCTATACGTTATGTTTCAGTTTTAGTGATTAAAGTCACATTAGTTTTCATATTGTTTTCATAGTATTACTTGATGTTTCGTCTTCCACTCATTGTTAACATTCATATCAAAGTGCTTCCATATGTTATGTGTTCATTCATAGTCATGGATGACCTTATGTTTGTGTTTTTAGCGTTCAAGTTCTTATGACTGTCATTAAGTTTTTATGTTTCGTATCACCTTATCTTGATATTTATCAATTCATGTTTTTTTTTATAAACATGCACATCAATACCGTTATAAGTGTGTTCTTGTATTAACATTCTGTCAATGTCCATATGTTTACATATCTAATGTCGTTTAATGCTCATAGTTCAACATTTCTACTTGTATTTGGTGTTCATATTGAGTAGTTTCTATGTGTTGTATCGATTCAAGTGATCTTTTACCATTGATACTTTCATATTTGGTTCATTTTGTCTCCAGTGTCAATTTGTTTTCATAGTAAATGTCAGTTGATAGTCATAGTCATATGCTTCCGCTTTTAGTATTTCATTTCACATTAGTTTTCATATTATCTTCAGTATCAATTTGTTTTCATAGTATCACTTAACGTTTATTTTGTCTTCTACTTGTTATCATTCATACCATAGTGATTCCATATTTTGTATTCATTCATATGGCATTTCACGTTTCTGAATTTGTCTTTGAAATTCATATCAATGTCGGTAAAATCTTTTGTTATATATATGGTTAACGTTTCATCATCTGTTTAATGAGGATGTTTAAAAGAACATGCAACGACAAATCATGGCAGTTGAATTCTAACTCTCGAAAGAACGTCATGTCGTGTATCTACGTCGTTATTCCAACTGGAATGAAACAATGTGTGGAAGAAAATGAAGAACCCAAACCTGGTTATCGGAAAATTCTTCCTAAACAACCTATCCAGACCCTGGATCCAATACCTGAGAAAAGATTGGACGAATCAAAACCTAGATATCGGAAATTTCTTCTTAAATCACCTAGAAACCGTTTGGAAAAATCAAAACCTAGATATAGACGGAGAATTTGTCCAGATTTCCCTTTCATTGAGACCAACACCATGAATCTAAAACCCAAGAAAAAGTTGGAAAAATGTCAAAAAATGAAGAAACGTCCTGAATTTGCCAAAAAGTGAAAAATTTCTGAAGCGTGCACCGAATTGGCCGAACTGAACAAACAGGTGATCATGAAGAAGGACCGCAAAAAATACAAAAAGAGAATTCTGCCAAGAAACTCGACACCACAACAAACCCCCATTGAACCTTGAGAAAAGAGGAAAATAAAAGAAAAAATGAATAAAAAACGAGAAAAAAGAAAAGAAGGAAAAAGGGGTAATGCAGCCTATAACGTTACAGTTATAGCCAGTCACAAGCCTGGAAAAATGCAGAGTGACCCAAGGTAGATCCCACATATAATAACAATACAATAGATCTACCTAACTATATCATTAAAACAGATGTTAAGGTAAAAGGTTTAGAAACTGGGTAAAAATCAAAAAGTAGTTCAGGTCAGATACATGTGTTTGGACTTTTAATAATAAGCCAAATAAAAATAACATTCAAAAACGTAAAATCAAATAAAAATAAAATAATAATAAAAATAATGATAAAATAATTAAATAAATAAATAAAACATTAATAATTAAATAAAAAGATAAAAAACATAAATAATATATAATAAACAATAATAAAATAATTATAAATAAAATGAAATAAATAAATAAATACAATAATAATGAAAAATAATAAATAAAATTAATATAAATAATAAATATTAGTAATAATAATATAATAATAATAATAATTAAATAAATAATTATAAAATAATATTAAAAAGAATAATGAAATGATAACATTAAAAAATGAATTTATAATAAAAAGTTAATAAAATAATAATAAAAAGAATAATAAAATATAATAAAATAAGTTAAACACTT
>MJUU01070271.1:5670-27131 GCA_002080025.1 Modiolus philippinarum
CCCCCCCCCCCCCCCCCCCCTCAGAATCAAATGGTCGTCCCCTAAATATTACCTAAGACATATCAATCAAGCCTCATCCTTTATCTTCAGAAATTCATGTTGTACACCCTTTGACGAAGCATAAACTAGAGCTGTTTAATAAATCTGTTACAAACAACTCAGGTCTAACACAATACATGGATTGCATATTTTTTCCATTCCGGATTTGACTCTTCATTTCGACGAGGTCATCTGGGGTCAACCGGAGGAAAAATGACGTAATCCAACGTTGGAGCAAGGGACAGATATTTTCTACCAACGAATCTTACGTTGTTATTCAACATATAGGTAAAACATCGTTTTCAACTGACAATGAAATCCACGAGGAACATTTCCAACCCACAAAAAACGAAACTTGAATGGAAATGAAGAAATTACTATCTTCGTCTATCAGCGTCTTGGAACCAGTTTTGTACCAGATTACTCCTTGTTTAGCTAAAATAATGAGTGATCCCGCAAATGCGCAATCGGTGTATTAATCGACTTCGGCAATTTTTTTTCTATGCAAACCATTCAAGTGACAAAGTCTCTATGAAAACATAGTAAAACCAAGCAATGGAACAACACTTTTATTGTTGTTCTTATCTCGTGTCCCCATGAGGCCTTCTGTTCCCTCTTTTCGGAATCCGGGATGCGGGACATATTTTGTATGTTTCAACAGAGTTGTGTCCCTTTTTAGGAGGTGTAAGTTCGAAACACTCGTAATTTACCTTGTACGGCCTATCGAAATAGATCGAGTGATCCGAGTAACATATTGGAATCCCTAACATCTAAACAAAATGAGTCAGCCCAGAAATGCATCGAGTTACGTTTTTTACCAAACAATAATACTAATTTTTTGGAATGGAAGTAAAGTATCCACAACGTGCGATATTGTGATACGATATGGAAAATACCTCCCATCTTCAGACACCTCTAACTTTATCGTTCAATTTGAAACGGAAGTCTGCAGATGTCCCGAAGTTACACCTCCTCTAAAGGGAGGTAAATATTGGGAAACAGATAAACCGCAAGTGGGAATAATAAAACAATGAAAGGATATGGAGTAATTGCACATGAGAAAAAGTCTCTACAAATACATGATAGAACCAAGCAATGGAACAACGCTTTGTTGTTTATCTTATTTTATATGTGAAAAGTGATAAAATTAAAGCGTAGTAATGAAATATGAGAATGTCCCATTAAGAAAGCTCAAGGCCAAAACATCGAAACCGGAAATTTAAAAAGAATGCTGTAGAGCAGACATTACTACCAAAACAACCTGTACTTTTTAAATTTAAACTTAATGAAAGCGGACATTTTCTCGTCTTCCCGGTTTTGACTATACCGATTTTGACTGTTTCCTATATTGACTCACTTACAGTATGACGGGTGCTATTAACAGAGCAGGACATGCTTTACCCTTCCTGAACACCTGATGTCACTCTCAGTTTCATGGGAGTTCACATTGTAACTTGTTTTGAATGTTGTGTTTTTATTTGTGTGCTTTGTACCTGTCTAACTTCATTGTTTTCTGTGTGCTAGTTTTAACCATGTCTTTGGACTTCGATTTTTGTAAATGCCACTGAGTGTTCCTTCAGTATTCTACTGCCTTTGTTTTATATCAAGAAACCAGTCAAGGGCAGCTCTATTATTTACAAGTGAGATACTCTTCTTTTAAAAAAAGTATATACATTTAAATCGAAAGTACAGATGTCAATTTTAAGCTTGTTTAGATCTTATGGTTATTTGTTTTCAATCAGTATTTACACGTATTTCGGCTTATGGACTTCCAACTGTTTTGATTTTATCTGCACTGAATAGACATAAGTTGTCGAAATGCGCATATGCAGAAGCAAAATTTACAGTAACTTCGGTATTTTGTTATCTGTACCAAATACTAAAATATCAATTCTAAGCTAGTACCCAATATTTGACTAATGGTACCCTCAGGCACATAATTTCCACGAGCAGCAGTGTGTGCACGCAATTTTAAATGCAACTCTGTCAAGCCTGTCGTACTTACTACTTTCTTTAAGCTAGTACTTTCGATATCTAAAAATTTTCTACTATACATGGGAAAGTAATTCGCAGGTCTATATTGTGTCCCTTTTCTTTTAAACCTTGTCATTTATGTATGTAGAGTTAGGATATTTATTTGTGATACAACTGACCACAGTAATGGTGTGAGGTTCCGCACTTTAAGGCTGTACAATGCTTTGTTTTGGGTCTTTTTGACTTGGAGATTGGATGTTGTCTCCTTGACATTTACTCCATCTCCTTTCTTTTTTCATATTGATTTTTTTATGAGTTCTAAGGGGTGCTAGAGTTTTTATATCAGATAAAATTGGAAATAGCAAAATAAAACACATTTTCGGTATTGTATTGAAGTTGTCGAGCAACATGATTTTGTTTGTTTTTGTTTAAAATTATGTATTAATTTTGACTTTGTTTTCGCAACTTTTGAAGAAAAAAAAACAATAAAGCTCCTTACCGAATTGATTTAAAAGTACAAAAGTCGTCACAATAACTTCCATTATCATGATTGTTTAATTTGTGTATCGTGTCAGGTACAATGAATCTTACACAAACGAATATCAGAGGGAAATTCTAAAATAAGAAATCCAAAAACTTTTATAGTCAATTATCCTTGTGTAATACAATATACATTCAGCAATTCAAATAAATATATGTAGAACGGTAAAATATGCAATAGCATAATTTTATATAGATACATTTTAACAACTCATTTCAGATGCATTTTAAAAGGGTTTATGATTTATATTTCCTTGTTGCAAAATAAAAAGTTAACGAGTGTGTTCAGTATACTACCTTTCATAATTGGATGTCACGTTGGTTGGCTTATTACTTTCACCAGAAGCTTACTCCTGGGCGTGCATGCTATGGGTGTTGATCTGTAATAAATGAGTTTGATGAGACTTGTTCAGGGTGACTTTGGCTTTGTATTTAATTTCGTATACAACTAAAATGAACCTCTTTTGGCCGTCAGCATGTACTAGTTATTGAGAAACATTTACCACATTTGTTCATTATCAGTAAAATAGCACGTGGGGTTATGATTACCTGTGTCACTTTTATATGAAATCAAATTCACAGTATCTTCGGTATTTTGTTATTTATATGCTGAAATATATTCTACACACACTAAATGGTGAATAAAAGGATATGGAGTAAATGCACATGAGACAAAGTCTCTACAAATACATGGGAAAAAAACAAGCAAAGGAACGACGCTTTTAGTGTTGTTCTTCATCTTGAAGTCACCACGAGGCCTTCAACAATGAGCTTTGCTCATACCCCATAGTAAGTTCAAGACGGCCCCTAGCACCGGTTTAAGCGGAATTCTTTGCTAATAGTCGAGCAACGCTACATCCATGTCTTCATTGGTCATGGGTGCGGGATTGTCAACAAACATCAATTAAAATGGCAAAGTGCTCTTACAATCACTGTCATCCTTTGCCCGACAAAAGCACTAGTGACTTAAGCCGGAAATGCTATGTACTTTAAAAATAATTATATCATTGAACTTTTTAGTGATATGTTGAAGAGTGACACTGTAAAAGAATTTATATGGTGACTAAATAATAAACATTTTTGGCAAATATTTTAAGATGGGGTCAGTAATCAAGAGTTCTCATGCTTGACGTAATTGTTCTTGTCTTTATAGACACTTCTTTAGATATATTCATTTGTATAATACTAATGAGCATCCATCTCGTGCAAAGCTTTGTCCCTAGCTGACTTTGGCTTTAAAATAAGATTATGCTCTCTATCAGATAGTCACTGGTTGTCCATATGTGCGCTCAGTTGCTTGAAAGTAACAGTTTGCTATGATTTTAATTTTCTTCCTTCCACTAATACCTAACCAGAAGACTTTACTCAGGTCGTGGTCTTCCATTTTTATCTTAAACCATTAGGATCAAGAGTTTTCAATCAGATAAACATACTTATATATCTAAGTCATTCTTTTCGTATACTTTTTTGCGAGCATCGACTCACTTTTACATCGGATAAATTTCCTGATAAGAACTGCATGCGGTTACTCTGGTCATGCTGGTTCCCATAACCGGTCAAGATTAGTCAAAAGTACAACAAATTCCCAATATGCCATCCGTCGCCGTAAGTACTATGATCTCTCAAAACCTTCAATATGGACAAATACTGAAATATTTCATCGTCCGTAGTTTAAGAATGTATTCTGGTCATGTTTCGGTCCCATTGAAATCTCGTTTGGTATTGACTTTAAAATTATTTATATTCCATGTATAAAAGCATTGAATTTACAAAATTTATGCTTATCTTTAACTTGCCTCAAAAAAATTGTTCAATTTTTATCAAATGGTTTCAGAGTAATTACAAACTGAAGATTTATGCCCTAACTGGCTGATGGATTCATGTCAAATTTTCACAAAATAGGGGGTTGGTTAGAAAAAGTCATTTTATGCCCCAAAAAAAATGTACTTCAGCGAACAAATCTTCTTCACGTTGTTTTTTAACTCCATCAATAGCACATGTATCTAAACTTTTCCTTATTTCTTTGAGCGGCCTTAAAAATCGAACATTTACTTGTGTAATCCTCAAAGGGTATGATGACATTCTTGTATTTTTATTTCGAATTAGAAACTTCATACAGCCGAGGGCTGATATTGGTCGAGGGATGATAACCGTTCTGATCTTGAAAAGGACATGTCTTAATCTGTTCATTATATACTTCCAATCAGGAGTTATCATCATACCCGGGCTGATATGACTTTTTCAGAACGAGGTAGTCTGATATGGCCATATCAGACTAGCTATTTTGATATGGACTGTCAACATCCGGCTATATTACATTGCAAACTAACATTATCTTTGCTAAGTATGTAATAAAAGGTGCTACATGTGTGAGACCCAAAAGGTCTGCAGCCCTTTTCATATAAAATATGATTAAAATTAGTCGTCAGTTATATTAATTTTAATTAGTTCTCATTCTTATATAGCTAAAAATTGCTCTATGGACGTTAAACTCTTACTAATCAACCAATTTTGATATTTGTCGTATATTTTGTGAAATCAGTTGCTGGTTTTCATGGTTAGAAATATGTGAAAGAAACCTTGAAATCTGACTTTTTAATGTGTGATAAGGGTGATTAGTATGACACTTTTGTGAAATAGATATAAAACAAGCAAAGAAACATAAAACATATTCATGTGGTAAAGAAAGTAATTGACCTTTGTAAGAATCTGTTAAGGCAAATGGATTTATAAATTAATGACGCTTCATATTAAAATTGGGGGGGTACATTAATGTAGATTAATGAAATTGATATCTAAATTTGGGGTATTGATGAACACCAATTTGTTATACAAATATATGAATAGGGTATGATTTCACATCATGTCAAAAACGTGATTATGGTCAGTTTCTAGGGATTTGGTCATAAGCTTGTTCCGAAAATTTGTCCAAGTAGTGGTTTATACTTTAAATGTTTTTCTTTATTTTTTTTTTATTTTTTTTTTCACTGGATTAGATATGTACCTAGACATATTAGACAACCTGTTTATTTCATGTAATATATAACCCCCAGTGGTCTAAACTTGAAGTGTTTTCACGTGGATTAAATATGTAACATGTCTACATATTTAATGTTTATTTCATGTAATATAATACACTATTAACAATAGACACCTTTTAAATGTCCACAATTTTAAATATTGACCACAACATAAGTAGTTGTTGTATTTCTCCAACTGTATACAAAAATTTCTCTTAGACGTTGTTATTGATAGCAACCTTATGAATTTAATTAAATCTTGTCTGTTTCAATTATGATGTTATCTTTGTTGTAAAAATTAGAAAATATATTTAACCTGCATCAGTTTTTTTTAACATTCAGAGTTGAACCTTTTTAATATAAAAAATCTTTTTCAAAGGAAATCAGACGGTTCGTGCCTTACTTGTATCAGAAATGGCGGTTATTGATGCGCCTACTCGGTGATAAGAAACACAAAGATGTAAAAGAAATCAATTGATGGCGGCTAAATAATAGCAAGGGACCAACCTTTTGACTTAAAGGGAATAGTACAAAAATGACCACAAGACACATTCTTCGAGACATGTATAATACATTTCCTTCATTGCTTTACTTTCAATTTTCCCCCCAAAACTCTCAACAGCGCCTCCTATGGCATCAAAGAAAGTAATAAAAGATTTCATAAAGCGCGATGGCATCAAAGTAACAAAATTTTTTGTAAAGCAGGATTACTCTTTTGTATCAAACGGTGTACAAATTTTGTAAAAGAATTATATGTGTCAATCAAATCAAGATTTATTGAAAACCGGTTTTACATTGTGATATTTAAATCCCGGGTAGCAAATCTCGAAACAGATCTTCAAACTGATAAGCAAAATACAGTATAGTTTTTACTGAAGTCAAAAGGTTTCCTCAGACGGAATGAAATTTGTACTGCTTTTTTGTATCGTTGGAATTGCAGCAGGGTTTTCACTCAATGAAGACCTAGAAAGCCGGGCCGACAATGGTAAGCCGTAAAGTTCTCACAATAATTAGATTAGGTGTAAATGAAAAGATTAAAATGTTTATGGTATTTAATATATATATATAATTGAATGGCCATATACTTTTGATTTTAAGTATAATTCCTTCATGTTATAAATAAAGTTTGATTTGAAACAAATTTTACTTGATGTTAAAACAGGTTTGATATGAGGTTCATGTTTAATTAATGTTAAAAAGTGCTATGATTTGAAGCACAATCAATGGTTTAAAGTTTTGATTTTGAGTATAATTCAATATTCATAATTCATAATATTAGACAAAATAAGATGTTAAAGATAAAATTAACTGATAAAAAATGAAGTAAATTTTCAACGTTTAAAAACTTTGATTTTTAGAATAATCTAGAATAATTTAATTTTTAAAAGTTTTGAAAGCTTTCGAACGTCATGTTTTGTCTACTTGCCGCCAATTAGCTCCCTTTCCCGGTAGATTATGTTAAATCCTGAATCTTTGTAAAATATCTCCGTAAAAAGCATGGTGGCATATACATTTTTTTTTTGTTTTAACCCATACATCACATCATAAACGGTATATTTACAAAAATGTATAAAATTCTCAAGGATTAAAGTTCATTTCTAAAACGCTGAAAATTGCCTTTACATATTCTTCCCGTGATTTCTTTGTACATAAGGTGAAAATAGCTAAAATGAGCAAACTTTGATCAAAACAAGCATTGTGACCCATATTTTTTATTACAGATTTCAGGTCGGTAAAATGAGTTCTTCAAGTGTGCCGATTTATAACAAAATCTCATGGATAATAATTTAAGTGTCTATCTACCTTCTTATTGTATTTGCGCATGCAATCAGATGTGCGGTTCAGATGTGACATTGGTTCTCGAGCCGTGTTTCGTAAAAATTGGATACAAGATCGATTTTTGGTTTCAAAGTTGAAAGCAGTTTCTGGAACTGTACCTTTTAAAACGGACATTTTACACATTTTATGGTTTCCCACAAATAGAAATTGTTAACTGCCATACATCAATCGTTGAATCACGTTATTAACTACTAAAGGACAGGCCACGTATAATTTTTGGTTCAGAGATAAAGTGGTCTTGATTTATGAATTTAAGAATAATAGATTGGGAATCATATTATTTACTTTTTCTATTTCTTATAAATGAAACAATTTGTAAAGTTAATTAGGGTCGATTCAATAAATGTGTCCCCACCTGATCTTTTTGACCAATCAAATGCAGTGATGTTGTGACTGATTCGTTGATTGATTCTGTGTTCCTTTGTAAAAAGATAACAAAATGCTACATTGTGTATGAGTGTACACAATATTTTGTCTATATCCGTCCACATTTGATGACATTGTGTTTTCTTTACTATAGAAGCTGACAAAAGATATGCACGTCACGAACTGACGGTGGGGACAAATTTATTAAATCGGTTCTACCTCAACGTTCTGTGTCTTGATCAAAAGGTTATCCTTTGGACAATAAGGCCCAGGGGCCCATTGTTCTTGATTTTTTCAAGGTATTGAATACAAGTTGTATTGCTCTTAAAAATGTTACGGTGTAATAGAATGGGTGTTTGTATATTGGGTCTGTTTTGTTATAATCAAAGTGAGCCGTATTGGGTTGATGATAGGCGTATTGGTTTGAGGCAATACCAAGGGCCAATGCCACTACTTGAAACCCAATACGACAGCGATTCGGTCAATTCGGTAAAAAGCCATCTTTGACGAAATAAGAACAAAGTGACGTCATAAACTAATGAAAGGGAACTGTTATAATTTTTCTGTAATATGATTATTTCGTAAAAATATAGAGAGAGGTATAACAACTAATTTTCTAATGCTATACATCCTTTTCAAGGAGTAACCTTTCATCAGCAGCATAAAAATTAAATGACGTCCAAAATTAATCAAATATACTTAAGTTGCATAATAAACAGTAGATTTTGTTATTTTGTACACCTGTTTCGAGGAGTAACCTCTCATCAGCAGCCTTAGAGTCAATAATGGAAAACCATAATTTACAATTGTCAGAAAGGGGTAGGAGAATTTAAAAAAAAGAGGATTATATTTTAGGTGTACAATTTGGAAATTGAAAAGCATAATAAAGTATGGGGATGTTTTAATATTACATTCAGGTTTCAAAAACGAGTTTTGTATGTTTAAGTTGGTCTTTAGAATCTGAAGTCTTGCACCCTTGACACTATTTCAGGGATTTTAATAAAAAGTATAGAAAACAGTAAGCATCTACAATGTTCGAAAATTACAATCCAAAAGTAAACTGCACTAGAAAAACACGAATAAAAGACAAAGAGACAAAGGTAATTATAGCGAAAGGAGCTTGGGAGCAAAAGCTAGTGGTAGGGTTAAATCGGTTTAGGGGTACTAAAACCTCCCCTTTCTCTATACCGTTTCAATCATACAGCTAATTAAATAATGATATATCAGGTTTGATTTTAAGAGCAAGGTAAAATTAACCAGAAGTACTTTGTGAACGCAGCAAGTTGTGTGGGAAGATAAAATAGAAATAAAGAACGTAGAAAAATAATTTCTTTCTACATCTTTTTAAACTAAGTTAGTTGAAATCCTAACTGTGATAAAAATTTTGTACTACTAATGAGGCAAGAGCAAGATTGCCAAACAAAAAAAACAAAAACAAAAAAAACAACGCCCCAGACTTCTAGGAAGATAAGGACTATTTTGCTCCATACGTTCCTTGATTACTCTCACATTACCAAATCTCGTTTCATATTTTTAACTCTTTGCTGTATGCTATACTTATTTTCCAGGTGGCTGTGTCGACTCCAGCGAATCCTTATGTCAGGGACTCTCCAATTTATGCGATCAACCGCAAATGAGGAAAACATGTTGTAAAACCTGCGAAAACAAATCCAAAAGGGAACTTGAAGGTAGTTTTCTGTGTAAAGAATATCATTAGGCCAATATTTAAATATTTATTTTAAGATGTGTAAATATCATCAGTTACGCTAAGCTGGCATAGTACAGTCAATGCTCTTGACTCTGGTGATGCTTAAATGAAACAGCTTTTTTAGCAATAAAAATGCGACGATACATATTACATGTACCAACACTCTTTGGAGTTGGACTGTCGTGTATACTCAAATATAATTGAAATGAAAATTATATAGATTCTCTTTCAAGTAGGAGTGGTTTTCGATATGCGAGCTTAAGCGAGCATTTTTTAAACAAAATTTTACTACCGAGAGCGAAGAACTACTTTCAAATATGAATTTACTTAATAAGAATCTGGATTATTAATATGGAGAGACACCTTTTGTGGAAATTTAATCAGTGTCTCGTGGTTAAAACGCCTCGCTCACATTACAACAATCACTGAGAATGCCAACAAAAATTCTACCATTTATTATGGATGCCGAGGGTGATATGAATCAATTAAACATGGTACAAATAAGATCAGTACGTGGTAGAACAAAGTAATTGATCAATGCTTTTATTGGTGTTCATCGTTAAGCTTTCATAATCGCTATTTCAACATCAGACAGCGTTGACTTCATTGTTCGACTAAACACATTTGTCAGTTATGAAAACTAATCTTTCTTTTAAAATTCTCAAATACACGACAGCAAAACACAAATGAAAAGTTGAAAGAAAAAAGAAATTGTTTGAATCAAATTACGAAGCTAAACAAAATAAAAGTTAGAAAAATATGTTAAAATGAAATGGAATAAAGTTAGATCAATTGCTGACTATGATATTAAGAAACAATTTAAATGTTTTATAAATAATCACAGCTTTTCAAAAATAATAGAATTTTTTCATTTGTTTAATTAGTGTTTCTAGGCCTTCATCTTCATCGATAAGCCACTCAAAACAGACATTCAAAAAGAAAGTGTATAAAATCTTTAAATTGATGTACACAGTTACAAAAAGTATTTGTGACGCTATTTATGTTAAGGTCTGCTTTAAGTGCACTGATTTCATTGAAATTTATTATAAAATGGATCTAGCAGTGATTTGTTATGAAATACCAAGTAAAATATTATGCTACTAATATCATTAGAAACACCTACTTCAGCTTCGTACCTAGATCTTTTATTGTATATTGACGAAGATGGAAGTTTGAAATCTAAGCTATATGACAAGCGTGATGATTTTAATTTCCCAATCGTGAACTTTCCCTTTCTTAGCAGCAAAATACCTACCTCCCCAGCCTATGGAGTGTACATTTCACAGTTGATTCGTTACTGTCGAGCGTGTAGTTTGTACAGTGATTTTTTAACAGAGCAAAAACACTGTCCCAAAAGCTGATTAGTCAGGGATTGTTCAAACTATGTTAATTTCATCCCTCAAGAAATTCAATGGCCGTCACCATAACATCATTGAAAGATATGACGTGTCAGTATTCCAAATGAAAGTGGACATTTTCAGCTAGATTCACGTCTTCCCGGATTTGACTACCGACATTTTCCCGGATTGAATCACTCACAGTGTGACGGATGCTGTTAACAGAGCAGGACATGCTTACCCTTCCGGAGCACCTTCACTGGAGTTCACACTGTGAGTGCCTTTGTTTTGAAAGTTTGTGCTTTGTATCTGTCTAACGTCATCGTTTTCTGTTTTCCTTTTGGTCGTGTCTTTGGACTTCGATTTTTGTAAATTTTACTCTTTTGTTCCTTCGGTATTCTACTGCCGTTGTATACGACTGAGATGGAAAAAAATAATAGTGTCTCTACACTTCAGGGCACGCACCTACTTTCCTCGTTAGTTACTTGGTTACTCTTATATTACCCTTTAGCGGTTCATATTTTTTTTATGTGTATGCTCCTCTATCTTTCAGGTGACTGCGGAGACACAAGTGGACCATTATGTAAGGGTCTCTCCCATTTATGCGATCAACCTCAAGTGGTAAACTTGTGTTGTAAAACCTGCGATAAAACATCCAAAAGGAAACTTGAAGGTATTTTTATATGTAAAGAACTTTATTTGACAAAAAATGAATATTTATATTTACAAAGTCAGTTACGCTAAGATGAAATAGTTTTAGTCAATGGTCTGCTAAGATGCTTAATATGTAACAACTTGTTTCCTTTTCCTTCCTAATGATACCATCGATACGTTTTAACAGTATTTTTGGTATATCGACTCCAAGTCTGCTCAGTTGATTGAAATAATTATTATAAAATCCCGTTCCAGAAAGAGTGATCCGCAAAATATGAGCTTAATTAAGGTAGTTCCAACATTTGAAAAGAGAGTAATGAGAATCCCATAAAAGTGTTCTGAATTAGTAGGACATAATGAAAGGTTGGCAATAACAGAAAAGAATGTTTGGTTCATGCTAAGGTTTTACAATAAACAGGAAAAAGGTAAATTACAAAATACCGAAGTTACTGTTAATTTATTTTCTGCATATGCGCATTTCGACAAGTTATGTCTCATCAGTGCAGATCAAACCAAAACATTTGGAAGTCCATTAATCGAAAAACATGTAAATACTGATAGAGGATTAATAACCGAAATGATCTAAATAGAAAAGCCAAACTTCAGTTAAGGACAAGAGATACTCCTTAATTTTAAACAAAATTTTGTTAAATTTAGATATTGCTAAATGATTATGAGATATAAGCAATTTAAAATTAAAAAGATGGCGGGAAGTGTCATTTTTCTATTTTTTTTTATAGGCTTTGTATAGAAATTCGCAAGTCTTGAAAATCGAGTGAAAGAGTAATACCAATTTCTTGAAATTTTGTCCGAAATTTCTTAAGATACATGCAGAATATAACATGCAAAGTGGGTGTTCATGGACAAAATATTTTACATTCTATGATATAGAAAAAGACAGAGGAGTCAGCATATCTGACCAAAAGTCAGAAATCAACGATGGTAAATACCTAAAGAAATTACGTATAAAACAAAATAAAACTACCGAGAGCGAGGAATTTTTGCATAGTTATAAGTGTTCAAAGGTCTTTATTCTCATCAGTTCCGTATATAAAAGACATTCTAAGGTCTTCAAATGTATGTACACATTTGCTACAACATTTATTTTAAAGACGTCTGCTTTTAATGAACTACATTTATGTCTAACCAAGCTATGCTTGAAGCCCGTTGTCCTTCCAATTAATATTCATGGGCTTTTCAAGTTACAAAAATATCGCCGATTTAAAAAATACAAAAATGTTTTCATTGGTAAAATTCAAACAAATATATATTAATTTTATCCCCTGCTTTAGCGGGTTGGTATGAAAAAGACGGCTTGAAAATGACTAGATTTACAGAAATTCCGTGACTGCCATAATAAGGAAAGTTGCTAAATATAATGCATGGACCTCTCATCTCGCCACTGACTTGTTACATTTAGATATTCTCTTACACTTTAAGTCAAAACAGCAATATACCGAAATAGGGACTTTAATAAAATCAGCATTTCCCATTTATTAAAAAGTGACGCTTAGAATTAAAGTTTTGAAATAGTCATTTCAAAAAGCAACTACGAATTACCTACAGTTTGTTTTTCACTTATTTTATATGTAAAGAAATGAAAATGCAAAATTATAATTGAATTCATATAAAAATTCAAGTTTTACACAATTCAAAATTAGACTTCAACTTTATTTCCAGTATATAGTTCAAATTTATTGATAATACTTGTCCAATAAAATATATATCATTCAACACCTACCCAAAGATTAAGACAAATGAATAAATAAGCATTTCACTGCATATCCAAACATTTGAAAGACTAAGAACAGGAAAATACATTAAAGATGAAAAGGCATTTAGCAAATGGGAGCAAAATGAAATGTAAGAGCTCTGTACCAGAGAGTTATTCATAAGTTTCAAACATATTTGTATTGAGATATCTTACGAATATAACTTTACTACTTTTGTACAAAAATGTAAAATGTAGACGTCTTGATGTAAATTTTATTGCTAATGTTTTGGAAGTCGCTGTTTTGATCATCTCATGACTTAAATTGTTACTGGCCAACTCTCCCTCCGTCAGGTTATGACCTCTTTCACACTAGTCCTGATTGAGCCAATGTAAACATGTTATTATTTTTATATTTATATGGTACAACAGATTATGAGATTTCAGTATCTGCATGCTGCAGATGAACAATATCTTGGTGGTAACAAAATCGACACGTATGCTCTCTTTATATTTAAGTTACTAAGTATTGTGCACTTGTCCTTGAGAGAAAACAATATTATACTTTTTAAATTTCGGCATTTTATTATTGTAATGTGTAAATGTTATTCTGACATTACAAAAACAGGATAATAGCAAACACCTACAATGGCCAGGAACTACAATCACATGTCACAATGTACAAGCAAACTGCACCAGGAAAACAATTATGAAAAAAAAGAGACAAACATAAATAACGATAGGAACTCTGGATAGCCGGACTTGGTACCGGCACTAGCAAAAGCCAGTAGTAGGGTTTAACCGGTTTATGGGTACCCTAACCTCCCCTTTCCCTATCCCGTTTCCCTATAGTATCATAAACATGCGAATAAAACCCAACACAGATAGACTACCAACTCAATGACAACTATCTTGGAACAGAAAAAGCATATGACAAAACGTAATTTTGAAAGAAGGATCAAAGAGTGCTCGCCGCTAGTGACCACATCACAATACTTTATTGTTCTAAGGGTTTTTTGTGCAAAATTGACTCAAAGGGTGTCCTGTCGATGTTTACATGTTATGATTGCCCTCTATTGGTCTTTTTGTCATGGAACAAAGATGACAGCGATTGTAGGAACACTTTACCAGTTTGCCAGCAACATCCCACCGGCGCCCGCATATGGAGTTTACATCTACCAGCTCATACGCTGTTAAAAAGCCTGTGTTCGATGCAGTGACGTCCTTGATAGAGCCCGGTTGCTCACAAATAGGCTACTTCAACAAGGATATGTTACCCAAAAATTTGAAGTCATCGCTCCAGAAGTTTTACGGTCGACATCACGATCTTGTGGACCGCTATGGGATATCTGTTTCCCAGGTGACAACAGATCTTTCCCTTTAAAGCTTATTTGTTGTTTCCTCTACCGGATTTGACTTTATTGCCGGATTTGACATGTTCAACACGGCGGGTGTCTTATAAGAAGCAGGAGATGCTTACTCTACCGGTGCACCTGATCTCACCCATGGTTTTTATTAGGTCCGTGTTGTTCATCTTTGTGTGCGTGTGTCTTCATTTTTCTTTTCTGTGCCGTACTCATGTTGTGTCTCTGTTTCTTTTTTGTTTCCGATGTTGCCATTGTCCTTGGATTATTCGTTTTGGATTGACGGTTCGGTTCTCACTTACTTTATTTGCGCGCAAATAATATATTTATGTTTTTTACGATGGTTTTGCACCTTCTTGGTCTTTTTGCCCTTTGTATATTGTCTCCTTACAATACTGTTTGAATATTGACTACTTACAATACTGTTTGAACATTGACTCCTTACAATACTGTTTGAATATTGACTCCTTACAATACTGTTTGAACATTGACTCCTTACAATACTATTTGAACATCGACTCCTTACAATACTGTTTGAACACTGACTCCTTACAATACTGTTTGAATATTGACTCCTTACAACACTGTTTGAATATTGACTCCTTACAATACTGTTTGAACATTGACTCCTTACAATACTGTTTGAATATTGACTCCTTACAATTCTGTTTGAACATTGACTCCTTACAATACTGTTTGAACATTGACTCCTTACAATACTGTTTGAACATTGACTCCGTACAATGCTGTTTGAATATTGACTCCTTACAATACTGTTTGAACATTGACTCCGTACAATACTGTTTGAACATTGACTCCGTACAATGCTGTTTGAATATTGACTCCTTACAATACTGTTTGAACATTGACTCCTTACAATACTGTTTGAACATTGACTCCTTACAATACTGTTTGAACATTGACTCCTTACAATACTGTTTGAACATTGACTCAGTACAATACTGTTTGAATATTGACTCCTTACAATACTGTTTGAACATTGACTCCTTACAATACTATTTGAATATTTACTCCTTACAATACTGTTTGAACATTGACTCCTTACAATACTGTTTGAATATTGACTCCTTACAATACTGTTTGAACATTGACTCCTTACAATACTGTTTGAATATTGACCCCTTACAATACTGTTTGAACATTGACTCCTTACAATACTGTTTGAATGTTGACTCCTTACAATAATGTTTGGTAATTTTATTATTGCCCTCATATCTTCAATAACATATGTTTATTGATAACATTTTTTACTCGTCTTTTGCAGAAAAATTACTTGGACTTCTTGAAGCATTTGACAGGGATGAAAAGTAAATCTGAGATTGTTTGAAACAATAGTTTGATCTACCACCGAAGACATGTGCAAACATTAGATTTTCCATCATTATAAAGATATTGTATAATAATGTATTCTATCGACGATTTTTCTAATTGTGCATAACGTTTCTTTTTCTTTGCTTTTTTCAGTATTTTTAAATATTGTTCACATGTAAATGTACCAGAAATAAAAATTGATGATTTTGACTGTTATATTTCCTGAAACCTAAAATGATCTGTTGACCGTCAACAGTTTTCAGTATGTTGACTTCATCCGATCTGTTGGCCGATAGCTGTATTTTGATTGGTCAAAAAAATTCACTCGTTTCATATGATCACCTGTCGTCTAATAAATGGATTGTTGATTGATTGATTGATTGAATATTTTTCAACGTCTACTGACGTCTACTAATATTTCAGCTATATCAAGACGAGAACAAGTTTGTTAATAAGTAATCACTTTGGGCTATGGAAAGGGTCATGGGACGAGAAAATTCTGACTGCCACTGGAAAAGTATGGTGAAATCGAAAGGGGCGGGAAATTTAGCCTTGTAGCCAATCGCCTACGGACCACTCAAAAAAGAGCTTGCTACAAGGGTTCTTTAATGTGCAGGAAGTGTGGCATTTCTTCCAACACGTGGACCTAAGTTAACATCCCATCCGGAAGATGGGTTGTGTATTTATTCATCCAGCACAACCACGGACATTGGAGGGGTTGTACCCCGTAGCCTGGAATACTGGGTCATATTTCTATATCTCGGTGTTCCCTCGGGGTTCTAATAAATGGAAAGTATTAACCAAAAATAAACTTCAGAATTATAGCAAAAATGTAGTACATTGAATTCGCAAATAAAACATATTTTTAAGACAACATATCAAATATGAAAAGGATTCAACAAATAGACCGTTTCAAAAAATGGTCTTTACTCATTTTCGACATATAGATACAATGAAACAGTTCAAGTTATAAAAATGTGTTAGAGTTACCTTTTTTTTTAATTTTGGGGTTTGAAACATTACATTTTCGATTACATCATTTTGGTTTTGGTAATTTATGAAATGAAAAGATATATATATATATATGTGTGTGTGTGTGTGTGTGTGTGTGTGTGTGTGTGTGTGCTATTTACAAAGTAAATAGCACATAAAATAACAGTTGATATTTCGAGACCTGTCCGTCTCTTGTTCAAAACACAATAAAAAGTAAAAACAATCAAACAAAACCTATTTACAAAGACTAAACTACGAATGTTTATACAAAATATCGGGAGCTACATGTTGGTTGCTGTTGTTTACAGATGTAACATGAGAAGGGAAAAAAGAATTTTGTCAGTATCCGTACATCGATTTTATATACAATACACTTAAAAAATAGTGTTTAACGCCAAGTGAGCAAAACTTCAGCCATGTCAGGACGAGAAAAAAATGGGTAGGGGCAGCAAATTTAGCCAAAGTATATTTTATTTTTTCAAATTTTTATATTCAAACTGGATTTCAGCTTTTCTATCCAGAACTTTTCTTTAGCCTTTCTCTGTGTGTCTGTCCACGATCGATTTTGGTCAATTGGTACTACTTGCATATGTTTCCAGTCATGACCGGTGGAATTGAAATGTAATGCAGTGGCCTGTGATCTTTCCTTTTTCCGAATGTGGTCACGGTGCAAATTTTTACGTAGGTTGAGTGAATTTTTCGTTTCACCGACATACTGTTGTTGGCAAACAGAGCAAGTGATGAGATAGATGACATTATCTGAAATACAGGATAAATTGGTAAATAATTTATAGGACTCGCCTGTTGCTGTGCTTTTGAATATTTTAGTTGTTGAGCTATACTTGTATAGAAGGCAATGCCTGTCGCGACATGTTGTAAACTGGTCTGTTTCAGGTGACGGTAATTTGGCTCTTACAAGAATGTCCTTCAGATTTTTGGGACGACGAAATGATACTAGAGGAGGTTCTGGAAAAAGGGCTTTCATTTTTGGTGATGGATGTAGAATTGGCATATATTCACGGGTTATAGCTGACAAATAACTAAATACCGAAGTCACTGTGAATGACGTAACTGTGGATGGAAAGTAGTAACCAGTGGCGTTCGCAAATTTTTCTTCTTTCTTTGCCGATAATCTAGCAATTCGCTTCGGTCAATCGAAGAGACCTTTTTAACAGTTGTTCTGACATGCTTTTCTTTGTAACCCCTGTTCACAAGATGTTGGGTAAGTTCTCTGCTCCTCTGTTTGAATGTTTCTTCTTGCGAACAGATACGACGTCTGCGGGTTGAAAGTCCATATGGGATGGCATTTACACAGTGTCTAGGATGGCAGCTACTGGAGAGCAGGTATGCATGCGAATCTGTCGCTTTAGTATGCAAATCAAAATGTATTTGACCATCGACGAGTTTTGAGGTCGTATCAAGGAATACATTTGTAGTTTCAGATATACTGACTGCAAATTTTATAGAAGGGTGATAATTATTGATGAATTCTATAAATTCGTCCAGGTGTTCTCTGGTATCAGACCATTTCATTTCGATGTCATCGATGAAGCGTAACCAGCTGTAAGGTTTATATTATGCGTCTTGGAGCATACGTTTTTCTAAGTCTCCCATGAATATGTTGGCATATGATGGGGCAACTCGAGTACCCATGGCTGTCCGATTAACCTGAAGAAAATTATCGTTGTTGAAAACGAAGTTGTTGCGTTTCAATACAAGATCCAAGAGATTTACAAGTGATTCTGTAGAGGGTGATTGTATCTCTCTACTGTCCCAAACTTTACGACCGGCTTCGATTCCCTCTTCATGTGGGATGTTTGTATAAAGTGATGTCACATCTAAAGTCACCAAAAGTGTGCTAGGCGGAAGGTCTTCACTCGGAGTTTTGTTGATGTAATCTGTAGTGTCTTGAATAAAAGAAGGCATTTTTTTACAAAGGGTTGCAGGTGAAAATCTATAAAATTAGATATTTTTTCAGTAGGATGCCCAATAGAGTTAATTATAGGACGTCCTGGACTTCCTTCTTTATGTATTTTTGGCAACAGATAGAATAAACCAGCTCTCGGATTTTCAGGAAGAAGACCTTAAAAGTTTCCTCGTCTAAGTCATCTTGTTCTAACATTGACTTTAGAGCTGTTGCTATTTTTGTTGTTTTTTCCCTTCTCATGTTACATCTGTAAACAACAGCATCCAACGTGTAGCTCTCGATATTTTGTATAAACATTCGTAGTTTAGTCTTTGTAAATAGGTTTTGTTTGATTGTTTTTACTTTTTTTATTGTGTTTCGAAGGAGAGACGGACAGGTCTCGAAATATCAACTGTTATTTTATGTGCTAAATACTTTGTTCATTTTGAAGTTTATATATATATAAACATCTATAAACAAAGCACCAACACCAAAATTCCCGACGTACTGGATCCGACAGGATACATACTTTGTGAGAAGAATATTATCAAACAATAGACGAAAGTGAATAGTACACAAATAATACAGTTAATATTTCAGCCCTATCCGGGCCTTTTTCAAAACACAATAGAAATAAAAAACAAAATCAAACAAAAACTATGTGCAAAAAAGTCTAAACAAAACAATAACAGCTACATTGTAGACGCTGGTTATCACAAATGTAATACGAGATGAATGCCCGGAGGGAGATGAAGAAAAAACTTTTGTCAGTTACTGTATATCGAAAAGTATTTAACAAAATCAATAATTGAAGACATTGTAGTGAATCCGGAAGAAATAATATTTGAAATTGGAAAATGTGTTATTTGTAAATTTAAACACAAATTTTCTGCTGCTTTTAGAATTTTAATCATCTCAAAAAGTCAGGTTTTAATATTCAAGCTGGATTTAATTTTTGCATCCAGAACCGCTCTTTTGCTTGTCGCTTTGTCTCATTCCAAGATCTATTTTGGTCAATGGCGACAACTTGCATGTCTGTCCAGCTATGTCCTATGCTGTTGAAATGGACAGCCATTGCCTGTGTTAATTCCTTTTTCTTTATGTGATTACGATGTAAATTAATGCGGAGATTTAGTGAATTTTTTGTTTCACCAATATATTGCTGTTGACATACCGCACACGTAATCATATATATCACATTTTCGGATTTACAGTCCAATATCCAGTGGTATTTAAACAAAAGAATGTGAACTCTCGTTTAGAAAAGATAAAAAAAAAGTCGATTACATTGTTTAGGTCTGTTGTTAGGTGTTTTAAAAGTTATTAAAAATGTAAAATATTCTACTTTTTCATGTGCATATGACAGACTTCTATATATACAAATGACAAAAGGTTTTTGATTGAATGTACTTTGCATATTTTAGAAAAAAATGATATTTTTGATACTTTTCCTGTTAAAGAGACTTATGGATCGCACCGTTTCTTATAGCCTGACATTGACCAGAAAAAATATGCTTTTTCTTTAAATAATCATCTTTTCATGTGCCGATTTTCGGCAGGGTACATGTAGCGGTTCAGATACAATAAATTAAAAAAAGAGACGATATTTCGCTGTTTTACTTTCCATTTTTGTTTACAAAATCGATTACTACTCACTCATACACGTGGTTTCTTTCAATGAAGACACGCCTCTTTTTCCTGATCGATACGTAGACTTGACCATTGAACCAATGAAATCTTGTGATGATGATTACCGGTTATAAAAACTAAATGGCGCTGTTTCAGGACAACATAATTTTCTTAGCAACAAAGACCGTTTGGATGACATCGTTTCTTACGCAGTAATCGTCACTAAAGTGGTCTATAAATGATGTATGTTAAAAAATCTATCTGTTCATAAAATTTTGTCAGGGAACATGCATTTTAAAACCCGATAGCAATTGATTTTGACCAGTCTGTCAATTGAATATTTTTTTCACGACAGTTGATTATTTAAGAAATTATCGTATCAATCCTTCTTATGGACAAGTTTAATCATTTTTCCCTACAGAGCAAAGGTCTGGTAATTGAATGACGTTTGAACTAAATATTGTATTGTGTGTTTCTTTTTTTAATCTTAACAATTTGTCGGTTGTTTACTTTCGTCGCCATGCTCTTATTTTGATCAGAAAATCTTATAATCACAGAAGAGCTTTTCTAGAAGGGAGATAATTTTATACCACTAGATTTCCCGCTGGCGTAAAAACCTCTAGAACGTACTATTAATGTAGTAGAAACGCGATGGACATTTTGTCACCATTAAGTAGTTCTGATTAAGAAATTGACTGGAATGTAAAACTATGATAAATAATGATTTTGTGGTAGAAAAAAAATAAAAAAGCAATTTATACAAAGGATTGATTGATTGATTTGTTGATTGATTTTCTTTATTTCCTCCAATAAATGAAGATTTTACAATCTATCAATCAATCCATCGACCTAAAGTAGCAACATGGTCAAAAAGCGCCTACCTACCGAAGAAAATAAACCAATAGCAGCAATAGTTGAATAATATAACTAAGGCTTTAGATGTAAACGTTTTCAGAACTTTTCAGTTGATGAAAGAGTATGACAAAAATGCCATGAAAATATACACTACATGAAATCTTCGATTTACAAAGGTGTGTAAACGTTTATTA
>MJUU01070273.1:5154-26285 GCA_002080025.1 Modiolus philippinarum
ATAGATAGGGCATTCATCATCTCACCACCTGGAGATGCCTAATGTAGCATTGTTTTGAACGAGACCCACCACAACTTTGTTTTTCCATCAGAAGTTTTCTTGTTTAACACTGATTGCTAAGTATCTTGTATTTCCAGTTTGAATGAATATACCGTATATCTGCAATGCGAATCCGTTGTGCGTATTTTTAATTGAAAATCCGTAGTGGTAATAAACACCTCTACGAAGACGGTTCCAATTTACGGTCCATTTTACTCTCAAAATCGTTCACTGTTACCCGGCACCAAAAATCAAACGACAGGGACACGGTTCAATTTATCGGTTTTGCTAACACTAAGATTTGGCTACAAATGGGTGAAACTACGCAACTCTCCATGATAGAATTGGGTGAAAACTCATTGTTGCACAAATATTTGAGTTAAGTGTTTTAAATTGGTTACTAGACGCATGTCAAAGAGAATAAATTGGGTTCTCATTTATTTTAATTGCGTAATCTTGCAAATACGCAGCTTATCTGTTGCTCTACGCGTGTATCACTTTCCGGTGAATATAACATAATTAATAGATTCTACTGTGGAATTTCAATTCTAGGCATTACCGACTTCGAATATTTATTGAGATTTTTAACGTTTTTTTTTCGCTAAAACGAAGTACAAATGTAGTTAATCAGTTGGGACATGTTCTACACGGGTGTTCTGACCCAAGCAATTATTGATCAGAGTGCTCGTATTGTGAGAAGGCTATAATCGAGCATCGCCATGCTGACTAGTAGAAAAACAAATAATATTCGAGAAACGCCCCATAATTTGTTAATGATTTTTCTTCGCTTAATTGCAATGTTAAAATCTCGTGATGTTCAGCGTAATTCAGACTATGACTTTTTATAGTAGTTCGGCACTATCAATACTCGTACCTAGATTCTATTTTCATACTAAACACATTGAATCGAAAGTTCCGGGTACGAACTTTTTTGGGGACGAAAAATCACATGATCGAAGGGAGTTAACCCAAATTAAAATCAAAATCTTCGGCGATTAAATTTCACGGTTTTCTCCCGGTCTTTTTCTAATTTTATGGAATTTCACGGTTTTTTCCCGGCCGGGAACACCTCAAACGAAATTCTCGGCTTTTTCCCGTTTTCCCGGTCTTGTGGGAACCCTGCGACCGGTTAAAGACTTTACAAGATTTAATTTCTTTATGTGAGTCATGTCGAATATTACACATGTTAGGTGGAGATGATGATTTAATAAGCTTGACAAACAGATGCATTTAGTCACCGTCTCAGAAATAATCTATAAATCATATTGGAAATGAATAACATAATAGCTTAAGCTAATGGTCCCCTTCGTGTCATTAGGTTGTAGTTCGTCATGATAGGTTTCTTTCGTCGGGTTACGACGAGTTTCGTCAGAATGTATAATATCTCTATTATAATCCCCGCTTTCGAGGGTGGTATAAAGTATCATGGTGTCCGTTCGTTATTTCGTCCGCAATAGGGGTACAAACGTTGTGGCGACAATTCCCCCTAGACCACACAGTGGGAGTCAATGAAACTTTCACGGAATGTTCAGTACATATTGCCGTTGTGTACCATCTATTTAAAAATTTGATACGATTTGATTTTTTATTTCTGAATCAAATGGGGGAGCGGGGGATATGTATTTTAGTGAACTTGTTCAAATTTTTCGTTTTTTACAAAGCTTTTTACGCATCATTAAATTGATTGATTGATTAGTTAGAGTTTAACGTCCAATGAGCAATATATCAGCTATAGCAGGACGAGAACAAGTTAATCAATTCAAAACAAATTGTAAGTGAAAGAAGAAAGAAATAAAGGTGGAAGGGACAACCGGGGCAACGACTTTTGATTGCCACTGGAAAAGGGGAGAAATGGGTAGGGGCAGGAAATTTAGCCTTCTATACGACACCCAGTGCGTCTGCTCTCTTTAGAGAAATATAGAAGGGGTCTTTATACTGCATGGAGCGTGGCGTTTCTCCACACAGTTTGGCTACAATGGTTCGCGGTCAGGCTTTCCGTATTATGACCTGACTACCCCGCAAAGACAGGGCATTCCCCTATCCACCACCTGGGGACGCGCCCGGCAGCTCTGTAGCCAAGCCCCTGAAAACATATTCAGGTGCCGGGACGCATCATTAAAACCAACTGCTATCTTTTAAATGTACCGAATAACTAAATACTGAAGTTACTGCCCAATGTTAATTTTACAGCTTGAAGAAAAGAAGATAATTAGAAAAAGAATTTAAATACTCTATTCATTTGTAAGTATCTTAATCTTTAGCATTATTTAATAAATTGTTAAATATTTGTAATGAGTTTTTACATTTAATTGGATTTTAAAAACGCCAACATGGGCCCACAAGGGCATGTAAGTACGTCTGTTTATCCAAATTATTTTTACACTTTTTTTATTTGTAGAATACTATAACGTTTGTTTCGGATTCAGAAGATTATCAATTAAAGGTAAGTCTTTTTTATCTAGTACAGAGAAAATTAACAAGAGGCCCCAGGACTGTTCCTTTTTATTAAAATGTAATAATTACAGAATGTTCGTTAATACAAAACAAGAAAACCCCGATAGGTTTTTTAAGATGTCTGTTTTTTCGAATTTTATTACATATGTTTAAATACGAGGCCCCAAAGATTGTGGCAAAGCGCTTATACAAAATAAACAAGAGATCCAAAGGGTCATTGTGACCGTGCACAAAAAGGACAAGCATAGAGCAATGTCCGTAAGACTGTTTACAAATTGTCCGACAACAAAAGGACGCCAGTGAAAAAAGTGCGTTTTCACATTACAAACAAAAAGGTGCGGTCGCGTAGTAGAGCACCAATACAGCTGTGTCTGTATGTGTGTTTGTGAAACTTATACTAACACAAAATCATGTCATTGTTTAAATATATATATTCAATACTTTTCCACACAACCTTTTTGTGTCGTTTCAGATGGTCTATATCTGTGAAAAGTGTGGCAAAAGCTTCAGCAATAAACAGATTTTAAACCGTCACATGAAAACATACACAGGTTGAGAAACATACAGTTGTTCAATTTGTGGACTAGTGTTTAATAGACGAGATGTCCGTAACCGTCAGAGAGTACCATAAATTTGAATTTACACGACCAGCATTTCAGTTACGTCAGTGACATGAAAAAAGTACAGCCACTCTTACCTATTTTACGAAAGGATATGGAGTAAATGCACATGAGACCATAACACATATGTTAACTGCAACTGTAATTTTGATGAGCTGTATGGCCATGTTCAAAATTTGACAAATTATGGAAGCATATTTTATGGTTATACCGTCATGAAAGATCGTGTACTGAAGAAGTCGTCTACACGTTTCCTGGTGGTGTGTAACATCCACATCGAAACATATTTGAAAGCCTCTTAGACGAAACTCAGTAGTCCATCAAGTAGACCTTTATTACCCATACAGAGCTACATTCGATATAGAAGTGATGCTGTGGCCAACAGACAAGAGTCCGTTCAACAAATTAAATGCACTAGTCGTCTTGCGTTACTCAGCATTTCAGTCTGTTCCAATGTTTCAGGATATACAAATACAGTGTCCTTTGTATCGGATGGAGACACCAACGAAGTGGTTGAATTTTGACTAGATTATTTAACCTAGGTCAGTGAAGAATCATATCGTACATTGTTTTCCAAATTCAAACACGTTTTCAACAAATCCGAGAACAACTAAATAAAGATTAAAATGACATCGTCGATGATTTTGAGAGAGAAAACACTATCTACTAGTATACAGGATGCAGCAAAAACTAGAAAAATAGCTGCGAAAACTTCCTGTTATCGGATTTGACTCTAGAAAATATTATATAAATGCTATGAAAAAAAAAGACTTTTTTCGTCGTGTTGGTCAAAAGCAAGGACATTAAGTACACCGTGAAAAAGAAACAAGAACTTCCTGTGTGTGACAACAGAGCAGTTAAAATTCTTGGACATTAGCAACTATTTAGTTTCGTGCTTCAGGTACAGTCAATTTTAAAAAGCTAACGACTGCACGGAAGAAAAAAAAAGATATTCCCCTTACGAATGTATGACATCACTGGACAAATTGTAAATCTCCCTGCACATGTAGACTTTTTCAGCAAATTGAAAAATATTTCAGCTGTGGAGTACCAAACGCGTCAGCAGGTATTGTACGATAACAGCATGAGTTTGATGAGAGACTTCCTGATATGGTACAGCAACAAAGACGTAGAACCGATGTTGGAAGCCGTCATAAATGTTCCATTACTATAAAAAAAAAGCAGGAATCAACATTTTTAAGGATGGAATCAGCGTATCGGGGCTTACTCTGAAGTACATGTGGCAAGACCTATCAAGTTACTTTACCATACCCAACAAAAACAACGATGATCTTTACCATTTGTTGAAAAACATCGTTGGTGGACGCAGTATTGTACTAAAAAGATGTCACTACAATAACATCCATGGAAGTCCCTTCCATAAGACCAATGGAGTATCCCAACCCGAAAGTATGAACGAAAATAATTGGTTATGATGTAAATGCTTTGTACCTGTGGTGTAGCATGCAAAACATGCCAACTTGACATTTCGTTCGTCGAAAGAGTGGCAAAGAATTCAAAAATACACTCCTAGACGTTATGAACGAATGACAATTGAATGGTTAGAATGGGAGGCGTACATAACTGGGCAAGAACAAGGTGACAGTAATTGGGATGAAACGATTACCATTAGATGGTTACGTTAAGGAGACGAACATAGTATAACACATGTACGAATTTCAAGGGTGTTACTGGCATGAGCATGATTTTTCATCGAATCAAGAAAAAGACGAGGAAGCATCTCTTTTAAAACAGATAAAATCCCAACAGACACCAGAAAAAATTCGATACCTCAGAGATCAGGGGTACAACGTCCGGGAAATGTGGGAATGTGAGTGGAGACATCTAAAAAATCAAATCCGTCTTTGAAAGCCTTCGTCGACTAGATGAAAGACCTTGTGATAGAGGGGAATACAGGTACAGAGTATGGAGTCCTTGGTGGACGTCCGAGACGTAGGGTGCTTCGTTTGTCCCTGGTGCCAATATAAGATTTTCGTATCCGAGGAGCAGCTTGAACAAGAAACTGATGAACACTTGCGACTTTTGTCTTGACTTTTTTTGACTTTATGGTTCACTTCGCTTATATCCATTGTTAACACTTTCTTCATTTTATCGCTGTGGTACCTCGTGTTTTTGACGATTCTCCCCAGGGTTGCGTAGTAACATTCTGGTAGTACAAACATGTTTGTCGTGGTGTTTGTTCGTAATCCGTATTCATATTTCGTCTTTACGCATGTTGAACTAACTGTGTGGGTACTGTATTTCGGCGAGGCTTATCTCCCACGTCCCGTCCAGATCCAACATCTGCGGCAATCGGGTGGTGAAACTCGCCAGGATGTTGTCCGGGTAAGAGTCCACGGAACTGTTACTGGGTAAGGTCAGATAAAATATGCTTCTGTTTGATGGTCGGATTCGCTAGCAAGTAACCTAAACAACTGCTCAATTAGGCTGTCTACAAATGGCTGTTGGCATCTCCGATCGTTAAGTTGTATATGCTGACTACGATGACGGTGTACAAATTCAACATCTGACAGATTGATTGAATATTGTTTAACGTCTACTCAGCAACATTTCAGCTATATCAAGACGAGAACAAGTTTTTTTAATAAGTAATCACGTTGGGGTATGGAAAGGGCCATGGGACGGGAAATTCTGACTGCCACTGGAAAAGTAGGGTGAAATCGAAAAGGGCGGAGAATTTAGCCTTGTAGCCGATCACCTACGGACCACTTAAAAAGAGCTTGCTACAAGGGTTCTTTAACGTGCAGGAAGCGTGGCATTTCTTCCAACACGTGGACATGAGTTTACATCCCATCCGAAAGATGGGTTGTGTATTTATTAATCCCGCACAACCACGGAATGGGTCCTATTTCTATATCCCGGGACCCTCGGGGTCAGCCCCCGTTTAGGAGGGGTCACACCCCGCAAGCCGGAGATACTAGGTCCTATTTCTATATCCCGGGGTTCCCACGGGGTCCTCTATTAGGAAGCCTCATACTCCAAGCTCAGAGGATGCTGCGGGCCAAACATCTGACAGAGAAATACGATCTAGGATCTGGGTATCTTCTTTCCAAGACTATCTGCTGTCCGTGTCGTTCGGTGCCATCAGTTAGACTGAGGTCACTTAGGTAGTGTCGCTCTCTTTTGTAAGTCTGACTTGAAAATTGAACTGTTGAAGGTGTCCGGATATCCCAAACATTTCACCAGGCACTGTACGCGCCGCGCCTTCAGAACGTTTCTGTTTTGTAGACATCGTCCGTCTTGATTACTTTCTGTCGTTCTTGGGAATAGAAATGTTCCCTCGAATTCTTCCCCATGGTCGTCCTTGACCACGTAAACTGGTGGTCTGGTTTCGTTACAGTGAACCACCGTAAACAGCGCATCCATCCAGTTTGGTAGGTACCCCTTTTAAAACTTTTTTTTTTGCTTTACTAAATCTAATTCTTATCGCCTGGCTGGAATCGATATTTCTTCGTAGGGCCGCTCCTTCCGTACAGTTTCTCGGTTACCGCCGTTTGGTTTGACTATGTGACTTCTGCCGGAGGTATGGTTCTGTGTGTGGTTGTGTTGTAGGAATAGTCAAATCTTGCAAAGACGGGTTAGTAGGTTAAAGTTTCTCGATGGGTGGAATATTTTTACATAGACTTTAACGTGCGATTGAACCGCTCTACTCTGCTGTCTTTCGTATCGTCGTTGCGGGTGGTTCTCTCGCAAAAAAAATTTTGGAAAACTCTGTTGGTGAATCGGTTCCCTCGTCTGTCTGTAAACGGACGGGCCTACGCCCGACTTAAATGGTAGTAAGAGCGGCCACCAAGCTCTTTCTGGTCTTGTCTTTCAATGGATTAATCCATGCGTATCTGGATAGGACGTCCAAGCAGATTAATTGATATTTGTACCCCTTGTAGTAAGAGGCTATTCTACCCATGTCTACTAGATCCGCAATACGAAGGATTGGTCAAATGTAAAGTACTACCGCCAACAAGTTTCCACATCCCAGTTCTCCCAGTCAAAATAAAAAACAAATGATTGTCTACTTAATGTAAAACTTGTGCGCAATCCAGTCAGCAGACGCCATGCCAACACGAGGAAAGCAAAGAGCACTGACCGGAACTTGGGTCACGGACGAAATAAAGAAAGCACTGGAGAAACGATATCATAAAATGTACGAAGTGTTGCACTTTGACACGGAACAGTACGACCAAACAACAAAGACAGGAGGACTTTTTACATAATATATTAATACCTTTCTCAAAATGAAACAGGAAGCAAGTGGATGGCCAAAGTGGTGTGATAACAAAGAAGACAAATGGAAGTATATAAAGGACTATCATGAAAAAGAAGGCATCGGGTACGATAACATCAAGAAAAACCAAGGACTACGAGCTTTAGCCAAGTTGATGTTAAACAGCTTTTGAGGAAATTTCGGACAAAGATCCAACATGCAACAAATACCATACATTTCGGAAGACTATTTAGACTTCCTGTCAAGCCACAAGATCAGTGTAACGAGAATAAATTTCGTCAGTGATACAAAGGTTGGTGTAATATACCGATCGAAAGAAAAATTCGTCGAGAATCTGGACGGACCAACGTGGTCATTGCCGCTTAAACGACGGTCCAAGCGAGACTGAAGCTGTATAGTTATTTGGAACAATTAAACACCAGCATATGATACGCTGACACAGGCTCTGTCGTCTTCATCTCGAAACCCGGAGAGTGGAAACTAGAACAAGGCGATTACCTAGGAGACCTTACAGATGAAGTAGTCGGAAGCCATATTTCCGAGTTTGTGTTCGCTGGACCGAAATATTACGCCTATAAATTAGCCAGACCAAACAATGGTGAAGCCGAAACTGTCTGTAAAGTAAAAGGAATAACGCTCAACTACAAAAATATCAAAACAAAGACTATAGAATCCTATTTGACAAAAGAGTGACCATGGACGATTTAAGCACGAGGCCCTATGGATTTTAAATTATAAAGGCGTCATGTGGATGGCTAGACTTGAAAAATTATGGAGTAATTATGATGTGAAAAGACCTTTCGAACGGAAGCATTGTACTAAGATTTTCTATTATTGAATAAATATGAAAAGCCACCAAACGAAAAGAAATTGGAAAAAAAGATTCGAAAACATGAGATGTGTCGTGTGTTTTATTGTAACTCTATCATTTCATGGTAAAATAATTGATTTTGCACAAACATCACCAGCAAAGAACTCCGTATCCTTTCGTAAAATATATAGAATATCATATCAAAAAGCAGGATGTCAAGGTGTGACATTATTTTTGCAGTTTCTTTATTTAACATACCTGGAAATTAGGCCCTAAATTTTCTAGGTTATTTGGACTGTGTAATTATCAGTAATGGCCCAGGTGAGCGATATAGGCTCTTGGGGCCTTTCGTTTTGTTTTTCGATTGGGTATTTAAAAAAAATGCACATCGTAGAATTCGTTTCCTCTTACCCTCTGTATATTTATTCAATTGATAACAGTGTTAACTTTTTAACAGTGAGCGCAGAGGGTTTTCAATTTGAATTTATATCGGATGGGAAGTTGTATAAGTGCACATCTAAGTTCGTTGGGAAAGTTTGAATGTAGGAAAATATCGCTTGGTGCGACAGCCAAAAGTTATAGAAAATGAAATTGAGGAACTTCATAAAACAGTATTCAATTCATAATTATCTTAACATTAAACACTTAGTACAAGTTTAACGGGTTAGTTGAAATGAAGATAACATAAATTACTAATTTTATTTACAATTAAAGGTATCATTAACACACAATGTATTTTTCCTCCACTTCTTTGCATAAACATAAAAAAAATATTTCACGCAATCAAACTTATTATTCACAATTAATTTGCATAAAAAAAGCCACATGGAAAAGGGTTTTTTTTATATTTGTCATTTTTATGGTTATAATTTACTTGGAAAAGATTTTATAAGCTAAAATACGTGCAAGTTAATTTAGAAAGGCATCAGCTAAACGAGGATTAATTGATAAGTTAGAGTTAACTGTTCGGTGAGCAATATTTCAGTTATAATACCTTATTTCGGGACAAAAGAAGTTAATGAATTGACAAAAATAAAAGTTAAGAAAGATATATAAGAGGTAGTAAAATTCTTCATTTGGTTGATTGATTAATTAGTTATGAGTTTAACGTCCAATGAGCATCAGCAATTCAGCTATATCAGGACGAGAACAAGTTAATCAGTTAAAAAAAAGTATAAGAAGAAAGAAACAAAGGTGGGCAACGACTTTTGACCGTCACTGGAAAAGGGGAGAAATGGGTAGGGACAGGAAATTTAGCCTTCCATACGACACCCAGTGCGTCTGCTCTCTTTGGAGAAATATGGAAGGATCTTTATACTGCATGGAGCGTGGCGTATCTCCACACAGTTTGGCTAAATTAGTTCGCGGTTAGGCTTTCCGTATTATGACCTGACTACCCAGCATAGACATGGCATTCGCCTATCCACAAACTGGGGACGTGCCCGGCAGCTTTTTAGCCGGAGCCCCTGAAAACCGATTCAGATGCCGAGAATTCTTCATTTGGATCAAGGTATATAAAATTGTTTCGACACCAATTATGTTGCCCATCTATCACCAGGAAAGATGACCTTGATGACCATCTTGGGATGAAGGAGTTACGCATTGCTAGTTGTGCTGAAGCATGGAGATTGAATTTAATGAAGGAAAACACCCTGAAAAAAGTTTTGATTGCTACTGGAAAGCCTTTCATAGTCTAGAAAGGCTGCTCTTAAAAAAATTATTAGTTGCGTTTCCTTAAGTTTTCTACAATGGTTCGCGGTCAGGCTTCCCTTTTATGACCTGACTACCCAGCATAGACCGGGCATTCCCCTATCCACCACCTGGGGACGCGCCCGGCAGCTCTGTAGATGGAGCCCCTGAAAACCGATTCAGGTGCCGGGAGGTGGAACAAAATGAGGCGGGACTGCGAGACAATAAGGGTTGTGCCCAATTCAAAACGTAGCTGGACAACAAAAAAAGAAAGCAGTGTTCCTTGTACGAAGTCGAGAAAGACTGAGAGAAGCAGTCGTGGAAAATTAATGTGCCAAAAAATAATATATGTGTTGTGCGCGGCATTCTTACTTTATCAAGTAAAAACGAAATTACAAATTTACCATATGATTTATTCTACCATTATAGTTGTAGATTACCAATATACGTGAGTGACTTCATAAAGACCTTTTTTGTTGTTGTAATTTCTAGAATTTTTATCTCGAACAAATTTGAGTGCAAAAAGTAAATTTTCTGAGAAATCTTGCATATCTTTTCTATGAACTCTTTACTTTTTCTCCATCAAAGGAACTTCATTTGCTACAATAAACATGTCGTTGAATTGCTGAATTGTCAAGTTAATGTGTTCAATCATTAGAGCTGGTATAAAGTAATACTAGTATCTAAAAAGAAGACAAAGCGACAATTGCCATTTCGAATTATGTCATATTGTCCAAACATAAATTGATGAAATGATCTTTAATTCTTGTTACTGCATATAAACACCGTACTACAAGACAAAAGACCATATCCAAGCTCTGGTCTCAGGATCTACTTTTCAAGAAATCACAGTATAAAAAACGTCAGGTAATCAAGCGTATAACTTCATGAAGATGTTTGTGAAGTACATTCTTGGTCAAATGTGGCAGACATGTTTGTGACGTTGGGCAGACAAACAACAGTTAGTGAATCTAAATACCAGAATTCGGGTATATTCTATTGTGCATAAGGTATTTGATGTAAAAATTAAGATGTTTTTTTTTTCTATGCTTCGATCGATAATCCTTAAAAAGTGATTTCTTCATTGGATTGACCAAGTGTACATGTATCATAATCCAAGTGTACATGTATCATATCATGTTTATCACAAAATATCTACGTTTTTAACGAAAAGATTAAACGGTTGATGTTGAAGTTCCAGTGTCATTTTTTTTCAAAGTTCAAAATATTGTGATCTATTTATGAAGTAATGCCGTCTTCAGGTGTGTTCACTATATTCAGAAATCAAAATTGAATATTTAATAAGATATATTAAATGTGAATATGAAAAGAAAACAAATATAAATCTTATCAGATATGTAATTTACAAATCGGATAAAATATATCTGATAGGTAAATATATCAAATGTGTGAATATATCGGATGAAATATATCTGAATATCGGATAAAATATATCTGATGGGTAAATATATCTGATACATTAATATTTCAGATGAATAACTATCTGAAAAAAGAACAATGGCAAAAAAATCTAGCTTCAATTTCGAATGTTTTTTAAGATCAAATTTTTCTGTTTCTGTAAAAAAAAACACACACCAATACATTTATTTTTTGTACCTTTCTTTATCGCCAAGTTCTTCTTTTAACATATTATATCGCATATTTTAGCTCTTAAATTTAATTAGCAATTCCAAACATTAATTTTAAAGGATGGTTGAACAGTGTTGTTTTTTTTTGTCCTTTATACATGTTTGACAATTCAACTATCGGTAAATCAGGAATTGACTCCCTATTCACTTTCACATATTTTAATCCAAAGGGGTTTTTTAATAGTGTTTTTCTTTTTCAATTACATTAATCGAAAATTTTATGAAGTCAGATCGTTGTGGATAGAAACCCACAGAATCCATTTAATAGCTCACATTGAAAGGGTGATACATGTATACAAGTAGAATTTCATATTAAGTTTCTAAAAAACATAATGCCTCAGATGTAAAAAATCATTCAAATTTGTGTTAAAATAAAACGAATAATTACTGCAAAATGAAAAGTATCTGGATCATTAATGTAATGTACAATTTCAATTGACGAATTACTTCGTATTAAACGAGATTATTCCAGGTGATGTTTTGTAAAATACAAGTGACTCAAAGCGGAACAAAATTCTACTTAATTCTTTAGGAATTTATTTCTGTTATGAAAATTAAAAAAAATAACTTTCAAAATTAAAATGAAATTTCATATTTGGCCTTCAAAATTTTACGTTGTCGTTGTTTTTGTCTTTGTTGTTCAAATAATGATGGTTGCTTATTTATAAACTTCTTATCTAAACACACGAAAAGTTCAACAGAGTTTATTTTCATAAAATACGAACAAAATTTATGTTGTCGCCAAATGGTTAAAGAGTCTATTTTCGGATTATTTACTTTGCAATTAATAATATAATCCCATGCATTTATGTACATAACATCTTTACCCTCATCTCTGAACCATAACACAGGACTAAATCTATTTAGAGCATACTTCACAACAAACATCATAGCCTCATTATCACATTGACAAACGTCACTATATAACATCCACATTTGTTCAACATTAAGTTTGAATGTGTTTCCAAGTTCTACTATTTTGTCGTATAAAGATCTATGTTGTATTTTCATGCGACCAAATGTATGTGATGATCCAAAGAAATGTGTAGCACCATTAAGTTGATCAGGTAAACCAGTAGAAAGTAAGTGTTTATCAAAATCAAAAGACATTTTAAATTTTGACATAAATATATAAATGACTACACAACCATGCAACGCAATCAGAAATAAATACCAAGATCAGGGTATGAATAATAATAAGGTAAAAGGGCGTGACCGATTCTTCTAGATATCCTGAATGTTTGGTTTTACACAAATGTAATCAAACTAGCTAATTCCCTACTGATTGTCAAAGGAAGTCGTAGATCTGACGTGTCACATGTAATATATTTGTGTGCAATCAATGTCGACGTAGCAAGACAGGTAAAATGTGTTTGTAGTTCTGTGTCTGTCTTTATCACACACAGGTAAAATATCGTTGTAGTTTTGTGTTCATGAATATTTCAGTTGACAAAAGATATAAATTCAAAAATTTATTTGAGCACTTATGAGGCGTGATCCAAACATGAATATAACATAATTTAATCTTCACTGTAACTTTGTCATGGTTATGTAATGTTCACTGTTACTATGTCATGTTCATGTAATGTCTATGTTATATTTAAGTTATATCCTCGGGTTTATCGATTCAAACAGTGCTAAAATTGTGTGCACATGGATCACATTTTCTTGGTCATAAGCCGCCGTGCGCGGTCCCGGCTGAAGAATAGGCCCGCAGCATCCTCTGAGCTTGGAGTATGAGCCATCCTAACAGAGGACCCCGAGGGAACCCCTGGATATAGAAATAGGACCCAGTATCTCCGGCTTGCGGGGTGTGACCCCTCCTAAACGGAGGCTGACCCCGAGGGTCCCGGGATATAGAAATAGGACCCATTCCGTGGTTGTGCGGGATTAATAAATACACAACCCATCTTTCGGATGGGATGTAAACTCAGGTCCACGTGTTGGAAGAAATGCCACGCTTCCTGCACGTTTAAGAACCCTTGTAGCAAGCTCTTTTTGGGGTGGTCCGTAGGTGATCGGCTACAAGGCTAACTTCCCCGCCCTTGACGATTTCACCCTACTTTTCCAGTGGCAGTCAGAATTTCCCGTCCCATGGCCATTTCCATACCCCAAAGTGAATATTTATCATTAAACTTGTTCTCGTCTTGATATAGCTGAAATATTGCAGAGTAGACGTTAAACAATATTCAATCAATCAATCAATCTTGGTCATAAGTCACTTTAAAATACACAAAGTAGACTGTTATAAAATTTAATCAACTTCCAATTATGATTTCATATATTTAAAGGCCTATAAACATCTTATGCACATTGAAGGAAAACTCTAGAGAGATCGGTTTGCCGCCCAAATTTTGACGTCTTATATCTCAAAAATTCCTACATCAATTTTCAAATTTTTTTGCTCAAGTTGTTCCATTAGTAGTGCTCTTCAAAGCATAAGGTCAGAATTTTAATTCTAATTAAAAAAAATTCTGACACTCATACTCCCTTAAGGTGATTCCTGTGTCAAAGGTAATATACCAAGTTAACTAAATAATCACGATAAAAAGAAGCCAAAAATATTTAAATGTGGAAAATCTGATGCTTCGTGTTGTGTTGGGCAATATCAATTCATTTTCAAACTGTCAAAGTTCAACTTGTTTTTATTAGGGACTGGTCAAAATTTATTAGGGCATGGGACCGGTGCAAAATAAAAATGTTCGATTAAAAAAGTTGCGGTCCTATAGTAACACAAATAGAAAAAAAGTGATGTCCCATTCTGTTGTGGCACAAAAAAAGTTGGTGTCCCATGTATGTTATTACAAACATTACTTCAAATGAAAAAAAAAGTAATTTTTGTGGTTGGTGTTGGGGAAATAAAAATGAATAAATTGCTATGTCAAAATTATTAGACGGGAATTTACATTGTATGGGAAACTATAACCATAATTTTCTCTTTTATGTAAAAAAAGCAAAATAAGTAAATACATAATGTGAAACAAATTATAAATATTGTATTAAAAGTAGTTATAATAGAGGGAAGATAAAAACATTTATAGTTGATTTCATAAACCGATAGTGTTTAAATCTTTTATAATGATGGAAAAATTAGAAATTATATGTGCAACTTTTATCTGATTTGGACTTTTATGGTGTGCAAAGTAAATAAAATATATGAATAGGGTAGAACAATTAAGATTTTCTTTGAAAAAGTTACAATTTTGAAGAATGACCAATTTTTATAGTTGGTTATCCCAAACCAATAATGTCTAATTCCATATACATATTCTATGGTAATGCAAAATTGAAATTTTGTTGGCAATTATTTATCAAATTTGGTCTTTAATGATGTGAAAAGAAAATAAAATATATTAAAAGGGTAGAACAATTAAGAATTTCTTTGAAAAAGTTACAATTTTGAAGAATGACCAATTTTTATAGTTGGTTATCCCATACCGATAATGTCGAAATCCAGATACATATTCTATATGGTAATGCAAAATTCGAAATTTTGCTGGCATTTATTTATTAAATTTGGTCTTTTCTGGTGTGAAAAGTAAATTCAATATATGAATAGGGTAGAACAATTAAGATTTTCTTTGAAAAAGTTACAATTTTGAAGAATGACCAATTTTTATAGTTGGTTGTCTAATCCAGATGCATATTCTATGGTAATGCAGAATTGAAAATTTGTTGACAACTATTTATTAAATTTGGTCTTTTATGATGGGAAAAGTAAATAAAATGTATAAAAAGGGTATAACAACTAAGATTTTCTTCGAAAATGTTACAATTTTGAAGAATGACCAATTTTATAGTTGGTTATCCCATACTGATAATGTAAATCCATACACTAGAGTAGTGCACAAAATTGAAATTATGTATGCAACTATTTATCAAATTTAGTCTTTTATGGTAAGAAATGTAAATAAAATATATAAAGTGAGTAGAACAATTAAGATTTTGGTTTAAAAGGTTCCAACAGAGGAGAATAGGCCATTCAAATAGTTGGTTACCCCATACCGACAATGTCTAAATTTAAGAATTGATTGAACAAAGAAAAAAAAATTAGTCTTTGCATTTAGAGATCTCATCTAAAAATGTTTAGGTCCCATGCACATTTTAGCTGAAAAAACTCGTGGTCCCATACCCTGACACCTTGAAAAAAATGCATGTCCCACTGCTGTTTGCACCGGTCCCATGCCTTGATAAATTTTGACCAGTCCCTTATTTTAATATTGATATAGCCATTTTGAAAATTGACATGGTGGTATGCAAACATTACAACGAAAACCCAAATGGTGTATTCGCTGTATTGAAAGATAAAATATGACCACTTGATGGGATTTTGAACAGATATATCATGTTTGGGAGGGGAATTTGCGAAAAATACCAGTCGAGAGATGCTATATTTCCCGAGCCCAACGGGCGAGGGAAATTGCATTCTAGAGACAGGTATTTTTAAACATGATATATCTGTTTAATTCTACCGAATGACTTTATTTAAAGCTCACAGATGACGTCGTTTTTAAATTATTTACAAGCGTCTCAGTGAAAGGTTAAAAAAGGCAAATTTTTTAGCAAATACCCCGACAGAGGGTAAAAAGTGACAAATTTTTAGGCAAATACCCCGCTGGTTGAAAAATTGCTTGAAATGTCATGGATTTGTCAAAAATACACCGGTATTCGACCAATCAAATTGCAGCATTCTATCATAAGGTAGAATTAATAAATAAATCTTTGAGGACTTTGTTTTATTTGTATATATCGATATTGTTACATAAGTGTTTTATCATTTATTTTCTCCTACAAACTGTTAAATGCACGATAATAGCTGAACTATTGCCGATGTTAGCGTAAAACAACAATCAATCAGTATAACATAATAGTATTGCCTAAATTTGATCACAATAACAGTACCAGGCCGCTGTAATCCTTCTGATCTGGTCCATTATCAAGACTCAATATCACTGACAGACAGGTCTAATTTACTTATCTGTCTGATCTTGGCCATTATCTCTGTCCCAAATCTCTACCAGTCAGGTCTTATCCGTCCGATCTTGTCCATTTTCTATGCCTCAATATCTCTCCAGGTCTTATCCCTGTAATCTTATCCGTTATCTCTGTTTCAGTATCTCTTCCAGTAAGGTCTTGCCCTACTGATCTTGTCCATTATTCTGGTCTAGTCCATTAACATGACTCAATATCACTACAAGGAAGGTCTTATCCTTCTGATCTGGTAAAATATCATGACTCATTATCATAAACAGTCAGGTCTTTTCCTTCTGGTCTAGTAAATTATCATGACTCAATATCTCTACCAATCAAGTCTTATCCCTTTGATCTTATCTACCAGATAGGTGTTTTTTCTGGTATTGTTCATAATCCTGACTCAATATCACTACTTGACAGGTTTAATCCTTTTGGTCTTGTTCATTTTCAGGACTCAATATCATTTCAAGACATGTCTAACCCTCCTGATCTTGTCCATAGTCATAATCTCAATATCCCTCTGATCTAGTACACAATAACGACTCATTAGCATTAACAGTCAGGTCATTCCCTTTTGGTCTTGTCGATTGTCAAAACTCAACATCTCTACCAGGCAGGTCTAATCCTTCTCGTGTTGTTCATTATAATGACTGAATATCACTACCAGGAGGGTCTAATCCTTCTGATCTTGTACATTTGATCAAACCATTTTTCAGGGAGATTATCGAACTGCCTGTGATTTTTATATTAACTAATGCTAAATTGTATTTTCTGTTCCCGTTGTTTAAATAAGTTTTCTAAGGCCAATAAAACATTAAAATTCGTTATTTTCTATGCAGCAATTCTGACTACGAAGTTCTGCCGGTGTATGATTTTCAGGGCTTTCGAGTGTCGGCTTCATCGGAGCTTTCATCAATTAGACCCTATTCATTATATATTCTCTATCAGATTTTTTAGTATTCGGTCTTTCATTATACCCCCCGCAAACAAAGTTTGGTGGGGTATATAGGAATCACCCTGTCTGTCTGTCAGTCCGTCCGTCTGTCAAAACTTCTCGTAAGCGCAACTCCTCTTAAAACGCTGGAAGGATTTTGATGAAGTTTTACACAAAAGAAGGGCACTATATGGAGATGTGCATGAAGGAATAAAATTATTGTCGGAAACCAGGAAGGGGAGATAATTCGACTTTGACTTTTCGTTGATTACCTATGTATGGGTTACCTCGTAAGCGCAACTCCTCTTTAACCACTAAAAGGATATTGATGAAACTTTACACAAAGGAAGAACACTATATGCAGATGTGCATGAAGGAATATAATTATTGTCCGAAACCAAGAAGGGGAGATAATTCGACTCTGACTTTTCGTTGATTCCCTATGTATGGTATAAACCTCGTAAACGCAACTCCTTTTAAACCACCCGAAGGATTTTGATGAAACTTTACACAAAGGAAGAACACTATATGCAGATGTACATAAAGGAATATAATTATTGTTCGAATTCAGAAAGGGGAGATAATTTGACTTTGACTTTTCGTTGATTCCCTATATATGGGTATAAACCTCGTAAGCGCAACTCCTCTTAAACCACTTGAAGGATTTTAATTAAACTTTATACAAAGGAAGAAGTGCATGAAGGAATGTAATCATTGTAAGAAACCAGGAAGGGGAGATAATTTGACTTTGACTTTTGTTGAATCCTTCTGCAATGATCCTTTTTTTTTTTCAAAGAAATAATTTAAAGCGTAGATATTGTGAAATCAAACTGTTGGAGAGTTTTTTCATTCTAATCCTCTTGAAAATTTTTTTTCAAAGTGTTGCAATGAAATTTTTCTAATGCTTAGATTTTTGTGTAAAATATTAAATAAGTTAAAAAAAGTGAATTTTATATTTGTCTGATTTCAACAGAGTATTACATTGGAACCCTTTCTTTCTTATATCATTGTGTCCATACTTGTATTGTGTCCACACTTGAACTGTATCCACACCAACTTAAATTTGCACTTACCATATTGATTCAGGGTTCAATGAGCGGGGTGTATATCATCTGCAGAGTATTAAACTTCAGTATTTAGTCGTACCTAGTTTGAGTACACATGAATAGAGGAGTATTTGTTATAAATTGAGTCAATGATTTGTTCATGAGTATTCGATGTGTATTTACAAGAAAAATCTTTAAAATCTAAACGAAAAATATCCATAGAAAGTCTGGGGCGTCTACATATACCCTCAGGGCATGGTACCTTACAACATTTTTTTTTATCTCGAAGGAATTCTTTTGGCTAGTGCACCAGTGGTGTAGAAATTTTTGAAATTCAGGTTTACTACGGACATCCTTGGATGTCAAAGATTTTGGATCAACAACTGATACATCATCTTGTTGAATAGATGTGCTCACATCTAAATTAAACTATTCTGTGTGTTGAAAAAACATTTTTGGAAGGTCCTTTATGATTGCTCATTTTGTTCCGATCCGATAAAAAACATGGCGGCCAGCGCGGAACTTAGGTTTAACATTGGACCTATGGGAGATTCACATTTTCTTCTGCTCTGAAACCGCTGAAGCAAATTCAACCAAACTTTACAGGAATGACGAACTAAATGTCCTTAACAATGATTGCTCATTCCGTTCCAATCCCACAGAAAACATGGCCGCCAGCACGGAAGATAGTTTTACATTGGCCCTATGAGAAATTCATATTTTCATCTTCTCCTCTGAAACCACCAAAGCAAATTCAACCACACTTTAGAGGAATGATGTTTACGAAGTTTGCTCATTTCGTTCCAATCCGATAAAAAACATGGCCCCCATCGCGGAACTTAGGTTTTAACCTATAGGAAAATTCACATTTTCTTCTTCTCCTCTGAAACCACTAAAAGCAAATGTAACCAAAGTTTACAGGAATGATGTACTTAAGGTCCTTAACAAAGATTGCTCATTTCGTTCGGATACAATGAAAAACATGGCTGCCAGCAGGGAACATAGTTTTACATCGGCCCTCTGGGAAATTCACATTTTCATCTTCTCCTCTGAAACCACTGAAGCAAATTCAACCAAACTTTACAGGAATAATGTATGGAAGGTCCTTTACAAAGATTGCTCATTTTGTTTCGATCCGATAAAAAACATGGCCACCACTGCAGAACTTAGGTTTAACATTGGACCGTATGGGAAAATTCACATTTTCTTCTTCTGCTCTGAAACTGCTGAAGCAAATTCAACCAAACTTTACAAGAATGATGAACTGATCCAATAAAAAACATGGCTGCCAGCACGGAACATAGTTTATTTTGGCCCTATGGGAAATTCACATAAAAAACATGGGCACCATGCAGAACATCGAAAACCCTGCTTCAGCACTTTGTCAGGTGAGCGATACAGGCTCAGTGTCTGAGCCTCTAGTTTAGTACTTAAATAATTAAAAAGAATCATCGCCATCGGTATGATTGAAATTTTGAAATTGTAGTATTTTTTCACACAGCAAATTTTGTCAATATCAAAATCAAGTTAATTATAACGAGTAAAATAACTGTACTCTTTATGTAATGATATCCAAAAATAATAAAAATATGTAAAAGTAAGATTTCTAGCAAGGGAGGTAATTTCAAGCAGATATTCAACAATTTCATTTATTTTTACGCACTTATTTCTAATTTTAGAAAAAAACAGAACGGTAGATTTTTCTAAAATATTCATATATATTACATATACTAGTTTTCTTTGTATTCTCAGTTTTTCGTGAAAATTAAACGACAATTTTTTAAAAGAAATGTTTAATACAGCTCAAATAGAGAAAATTGTTCAGCATATGCTGTTCCAAACATCCTTGTATTTCATTTCAAACTATTAATATTTACCATCATTATTCATGATTACTTTCACACATGTTTATACTACAGCATTTTGCATTTGAAATAATTTAATATCAAATACAAATCGAGTTAGAGCTAATTTTATACATCAAGATCAAATTCTGAACGGACCAAATAGTATGCGGAAAGAGGGTATCTTTGAAGACCACTAGACAGAAAATGGGATGAAAAAATGTTGAAAATTGCTTAAATTCTACATGAATATGTGTAGTTTAAATACTGAATTTTAGGCTTACCCAAGTCTAACCCCTTAAATTGCTTTTACGTACATCTAACAGTTTCTAAGGGTATTCTGTTTTTACCTTATTTTTATACCCAGCCTCCCTCTTGAGATCACATAATAGCGCGTCGTTTTTGTTCTTGTATAATAAGCCCTTGTTATTTGCTCATCTGGGTCAATCTCGACACAGTAACTTTGCAGAATCTGCTTGTGAGTTCAAATGTCTTTTTTTTCAATTTCAGCAACACGCTAATTGTCACCAGGCTTAGTTTTTAACTTGCATTTTGAAAGATTACTGCAAACGATATTCAGATAATTAACCTTCGTTTTTATTTCCGCTAACATGGCACTTACATCGACACACCTTGTTTTTGTAACTATTAGTGTTGTTTCCGCTCCATCTGCCTTTACACGTAGATCTTCCATGTTGAAAGGGTCCTTTTGAATGTTGATTTAAGCTAGAGCAATCCCTTCATTACCATTTTCATAAAACTAATTTCAGGTATGTTGGAGTCAGCACATATTTTAAGTACTTGGTGAACGTATTCGTCTACGTTTTC
>MJUU01070273.1:28981-40713 GCA_002080025.1 Modiolus philippinarum
TGTTGAAAATTGTTCCTTGACCGCCATTTTCAAAATGGCCGCCAAAAAAGGCGGGAAAATTCAACATTGTCCGATTTCAATGAAATTTGATTTCCAAATAGATATTGATGTTGCGACTTCAAAACTGATGTTGAAAATTGTTTGTTGACTGCCATTTACAAAATGACGTCTCGACTTCAAAACTGGTGTCGAAAGTGGTCCTTAGCAAGACCGTTTTTTATAAAAAAATCCTAACAAAGAAATATAATAAAACATGATCAGACTTTAAAAACAGTTCAAGATATTGGAGGTGTTCGACCTACGAAAGTTTGAGAAACTGAAGATCAACTGTATAACTTACATTGTTACCTTGATTGTGGCAACTGAAAACCAGGTGAGCGATACAGGCTCCTTGGAGCCTCTAGTTATTTGTGAAACTGGTTAAGTACTCACTTAAGTCAGAGCTCGATTACTTGTGGTACCAGGTTGGCTTATTACATATATCCCCCGCCGTGCGCGGTCCCGGCTGAAGAATAGGCCCGCAGCATCCTCTGAGCTTGGAGTATGAGCCATCCTAACAGAGGACCCCGAGGGAACCCCGGGATATAGAAATAGGACCCAGTATCTCCGGCTTGCGGGGTGTGACCCCTCCTAAACGGAGGCTGACCCCGAGGGTCCCGGGATATAGAAATAGGACCCATTCCGTGGTTGTGCGGGATTAATAAATACACAACCCATCTTTCGGATGGGATGTAAANTACAAAATGACGTCTCGACTTCAAAACTGGTGTCGAAAGTGGTCCTTAGCAAGACCGTTTTTTATAAAAAAATCCTAACAAAGAAATATAATAAAACATGATCAGACTTTAAAAACAGTTCAAGATATTGGAGGTGTTCGACCTACGAAAGTTTGAGAAACTGAAGATCAACTGTATAACTTACATTGTTACCTTGATTGTGGCAACTGAAAACCAGGTGAGCGATACAGGCTCCTGGGAGCCTCTAGTTATTTGTGAAACTGGTTTAGTACTCACTTAAGTCAGAGCTCGATTACTTGTGGTAACAGGTTGGCTTATTACATATATCCCTGATGTTGAAAGAAGGGATAGTCCCGCTTCTTCTGCTTCTACCGCCTGGTGCCATATTTTTCTCCCAGGGATATGAGCTCTGGATCCGCTATGAATGACGATGATCTACACACAATACAAACACTTCCACACCGAGAGTTTGGTTCTACGCTACATGACGTGTTGCAACTTTGGATATAATTTTGCAACGGTAGAGCACGTGTAAATGTTATGTATGTACACTGGTAGATGGCCCGCAACGGAAATATTCAAGGAGTTCTTGGTTGCTGGCTGAAAATACCAAAATGAAACTTAAATAAGTTTTAATACTTTATTGGTCCAGATGCACGCATCCCGTTATAGAAACAACAAATCACAATAACAACGATTCGTAAGTCCGAAGTGGCAACAAACCAATTCATGAAACAACATGATTCAGTTTAACATAATATAACAGTAAATTGCAATTATTGTAATGAGTAATATTCCAGTATATGGCTTATCTGCATACACACTGTATGTTATAAATATAAAAAATACCCAAGTTGCATAAAAAACGGTTAATTTCGTTATACTGTACACGTGTTTCAAGGAGTAACCTCTCATTAGCAGCAATATAATCAAATTATATGGGAAAGCATTATCCAAAAGTAGTCAAAAAAGAAATATACGACACCCAGTGAGTCTGCTCTCCGAAGAAAATATAGCCGTATTTTGACCTAACGTCCTCGCATGGACAGGGCATTCCCCTTTTCACATTCCGGTAGCTCTCTACCCGTATCCCCTGAAACAGTTAAATTCAAATTCACATATAATTTTATGAAGATGGATACAGTATCCTTTCAGACTAGGTCCCTGTTTAGTTCTACTGTGTCTTATCGCTTTGTCGGAACAAATTACATTTTGCAGCATGTTTAAAGAATGTTGACTACTCATCTACAATATAAGTATAAATGTTGTAAGAAATAATATACAGTTATTGACTGGGTCCGAAAACAACAGCTATCATGTTTGACCCGAGGACTGAACTGTTGCACGAAAATTTGACGGTTTTTATTTTCGCGATTATGTAAAATACATAATGAAATATTTCGCTTGTTACTAAAAAGAAATAAGTTTCGGTTTATAATTAGTGTAGATCAACATGAAATATTAAAGGAAAGAATGATAATTATCCTTTGATTTTAAATATGTTTTAAAGCCATTTATCAATCATTTAGTAAATTACATGTACTTTATGTTTGTGCCTTCATTTTCATTAATTTTAAATATTTGTCACCTACACAGCTTGGCCTGATTACAAACTTTAGACATGCACAATGCATTTGGATATCCAAGCCGTTATGATAAATATTAATTTCCAAAGGTAATAATTAACAAAAAATGTTATAAATTTCATATACTTTTTTTAATAAAATTTAGCAGAATTTATTTTGGTGATTTAAGCATGACCAATAAAATACGCCAAAATTAGCACCCCGGGAAAATAACCCGCTATACGTTATTTGTTTTACTCTACTTTAACAACGGCAGTAGAATACCGAAGGAACAAGGGAAGCAAAGACCACAAAAATCGAAATCAAAAGACATGGCAAAAACGGCAACAGAGAAAAACAAAGACAAAACAAGGACGTAAGACAGCTACAATGCACGAAAATAAAAAGACGACATTAAAAACTAAGGCACTCATAGTGTGAACTCCCATGAAAACCGGGAGTGACATCAGGTGCTCCGGGAGGGTAGGCATGTCCTGCTCCGCTAGCAGCACGCGTCACACTATCAAGGAGTCAATACAGGGATGAGTTAAAACCGGTTATGTCAAATCCGTGAAGACGTGAAATCTAACTGAAAATTTCCGTTTTCATTTGGGACAAAGACACGTCATATCTGTCAATGATATCATGGTGACGGCCATAGCAACAAAAGCTGAACAAATCCCTGACTAAGCAACTTTTGGGACAGTGTTTTTGCTCTATTCAAGAGATCACTGTATAAACTACATGCGCGGCAATAACGAATCAATTGTGAAATGTACATTCCATAGACTGGAGAGGTAGGTATATTGCAGCTCAGAAAGGGAAAATTCACTATTGGGAAGTTAAAATCATCACGTTTGTCTTATAGCTTAGTTTTCAAACGTCCATCTTCATCAAGTTATATATAAACAGATCCAAGTACGAAGCTGAAGTAGGTGTGTCAGTAGTCTCTTTAATTTCAAGCTCATTGGGATAGATCTGGTGTATATATTCCTTGGATTTTGGATTATTAAGAGAAAGTACATTGTCTATAAAGTGGAAGCTGAAATTAAAGGACTGGGCTAAATGTTTTTGTGTTTTCTGTGTTAGCCCTTGTAAAAACTTGGCCTCATACGAGAAAAGAAAGAGATCATCTAAAAGCGGCGCGCAGTTAGTTCCCATTGGAATCCCGATTGTCTGTTGAAAAACGCGACCTCCAAATTCGGCAAAAATATTGTCCAACATCTTGATTATGTCATTCTCCGTGTACTTCTTGTTTGACTCAGTGTGGTTCTTTACAAAATATGTTTTGTCTTTCCCTACTACTAAGTAAGTGTATCTGCGTTCTCCGTTTTTAGTGCAGAAACATTGATGTATCAAATCAGACATTATTGTTATCAATTTATTGTGTGGCAGGGTAGTATCAAGAGTAGAAAAATGTCTTATTATTGCAAACGCATTGATTATGATTTGTCAAGCATCTTTGTGCCATTGGTATTTCTGGCATATACCATGGAATTTTTGAACGCGCTGGTAACAATAAGTGTTGTGATTTGTAAATATTACAATACTTCTCGATCAATCAAAAGGCAGCATTCTTACTTTAAGTTAGAATTAAAAACAATAATTCAGTTTAAAAATTAACCAAAACATCATTACAACTGCATAATAATACTTAAATTGTAATTTTTATAATTAAATGCTTCATTTTCCACTTTCATAGGATTGCATAAGGGTTTCCCCTTCTTACATTTTTAAGTATGAAGCATGTCAACCATTTTACATGCCAATGAAACTACAACAAGACTCTCTCTAGAGCCTGTATCGTTCACCTGGAACCTGGTGCTTAAACTTTTCCCCTTGACAGCTATCTGGGATAGGATCCATCCCTTTCAAATGCATTTTTTAAATTGACTTATTCAAGGATCTTCTAGGACCATGACCTGTCAAAAACAATTTGTAAATGGGTTCACAAAAGGTCCGTTATGATCTAGTTTGGTCAGAAGAAGTAGATCTTTCAATGCATTTTCCTGAAGGGTCTAATGTTAAACTATGTTCCCCGCTGGCGGCCATCTTGAATTTGATCCGGACCTGACACACATATTTTTAACGGGTCCATCCAAGGATTATTGTGACAAAGTTTGGTTCCAATTTGAAAAGTAGTTTTAGAGAAGATCTTTGACTGTGTTTTTCCGTAGGGACCAAAATTACACTATGTTCCCTGCTGGTAGCTATCTTGGATAAGGCGCGAACCTACCTGACACAATTTTTAAATGGAACCATCCAAAATACCATTATGACCAAGTTTGGTTCCAATCACCAATAGGAGATCTTTGAAGCCATTTTGAAATTGGTGGCCAATAGACAATTTTCGATACCAGTTTTGAAGACTGATATCAATATCTATTTTGGAGAATTAAATAATTGAAATCTGACAATGCTGAATTTTCCCGCCCTTTTTGCAGGTCCTTTTGAAAAAGGCAGTCAACCAACAATTATCAATATCAGTTTTGAAGTTGCGATATGAATATCTGTTTGGAAACTGAATTTCAAATGAAATGGACAATGTTGAATTTTCCCGCCCTGTTTAGGGCCTTTTAAAAAATGGGTGTCAAGGAACAATTGGAACACCTGATTAGAAGTCATAACATCAGTATCTATTTGTAAACTGAATTTCATAGAAATCGGGCAATGTTGAATTTTCCTGCCTTTTTTGACGGTCATTTTTGAAAAAATTTCAACACCATTTTGGAAATGACGGTCAACAAACAATTTTCAAGACCGGTTTTGAAGTCGACACATCATGGCATATATTTGATCAATTTACACTTCACCTTTATCTTTTATAGTTTTGGAAATAGAAGACGAAACACTAAAAGTTGAAAAAAAGGTGAAAAAAGGACAATAACTCCTACACGGGTGTTTCGATTTTCTTCTCAAATTCAGGGTTGGTAGATCTTTATATGCTTTATCAACATTTTTGCAGTTTACACGACCTCTGTCTGCTATAGTTTTTGAAATAACAGTTAAAAATTAAAAAAAATGAAAATTTTACAGGAAAGAAGCTATTACTCCGAGACGGCTTTCAGATTTTCTTCAAAATTACAGGGCTGGTAGATCTCATCATGCTGATCATTTTAAATTGCAACATATTTTTGACATCTTTAACTGATTTTGAGTTATTGGCAAAAAACTGCAATATACCCCTTTGCTCTATTTTTAGAAACAGCGGTCCTGTTGTTTGACCTGTGACATTGGAAACTAGATACTCTAGTGATGACTTAGTTCAAGTTTGGTTCAATTTGTTCCGCTGGTTTTAGAGAAGATTTTTTAATGTTGGTTAAGGTATCTCAGTGGTATTATTCCGCGACATTTGTCTAATACTTGTTCATTTAGGTTTCATTATGTCCCCCAAACGAATGTTGGGAGACATATTGTGTTGACTCCGTTTCTTATTATTCTTATTTTTTGTTTTTTTTCTTCTTCTTTCTTCCGCTCAAGTTCTCAGAAATTATTGGGCCAAACTTCATGAAACTTTACAGGAATGTTGGCCTATATGAGTAGATGTGCAGAAAACTTTTCAATTTCCAATATGGCCGACGTTGCCATGGAAACGGAAACAAGAGGCTCTCAAGAGCCTTTATCGCTCACCTGGGCCACGGCTGACATATGCAGTTAAAATAGTCCCATTATTTTCAAATTTGTTAATAGACATTGATGCTATATTATCATAAGTTAAACTATGTTCCAGACTAGCAGCTATTTTGGATGGGGTGCAGTTCATTTGGCCCAAGTTTGGATCCAATTGGCCCAGTAGTTTCAGAGGAGAAGATCTTTGAATGTCTTTTTCCATAGGGTCCAATGTTATAACTATAATCCTCGCTGGCGGCCATCTTGGATACAGCGCGGATCTGAAAAACAACTTTTTTGCAGGAGTCCATCTAAGGACTATTGTGGCCAAGTTTGGTTTCAATTGGCCCAGTAGTTTCTGAGGAGAAGATCTTTGAATGTCTTTTCCCATAGGGTCCAATATTAAAACTATGATCCCCACCGGTGGCCACCTTGGATATAGCACGGATCTGAAAAACAACTTTTTTGCAGGGGACCATCTAAGGACTATTGTGGCCAAGTTTGGTTTCAATTGGCCCAGTAGTTTCAGAGAAGAAGATCTTTGAATGAAAAGTTTACGCTATAGCCAGGTGAGCTAAGAAGGCGGAAATTCAAAATGCTAAGAATTGGATGAAATTTTACAGGGAGGTTGCCCTGCATGCATAGCATGGATTTTTGGTCTTAAAATTTTCAAAATGGCGACCGTTGCCGTGGAAACTGAAAAAAGACGGGAAAATTCAAAGTGCACAGAATTGGATGAAATTTTACAGGAAAGTTGTCGAGTATGCATAGAATTGATTTTTGGTCTTAACAATTTCAAAATGGCGACCGTTACCATGGAAACGGAAAAGGGCTGGAAAATTAAATATGCTCCAACTAAAATAAAATTTTATAGAATGGTTGTCTGACATGTGTAGAAATAATTTTAAGCCTCAAAATTTTTAATATCACTGCCATTGCCATGGAAATGGAAAACGGCATGAAGATTCAAAGTGATTCAATTGGATTAAATTTTACACAATTGTTATCTGACTCGTAGAAATTAATGTTTATATAGTCTTACAAATCTCGTAAAGGCTGCTGTTGCCATGGAAAATGTGGAAAACATTAACAGTGTTCGTTTGGGGGACATCTGTAACGTTATGCGTTACAATAAGCCATATTTGATTTCGAAATTTTACAAAATAGTTATTTAAAATGTAAAAAAAGTTCCAAAGTATTTAAATTTTTATTCCTAATCACCTTTACAACATTTTGACTTCAAAAATATGAACTAATACACATGAGCTTACAATCTGTTGCTGGATTTTCAGAACACAGAAATTATGCAAGGGAGATAATTTGATAACAATTTAACATAGATATCACTAGAGAAATTAACATTTGGCAATTTATCTCTCTTATTTCAACGGTGACCCCTTATTTTTATTAGCTCACCTGGTCTAAAAGGCCATGTGAGCTATTGCCATCACTATGCGTCCGTCGTCTGTCCGTCCGTCAACAATTTCAAACATCTTCTCCTCTAAAACCGCTAAGCCAAATTAAACCAAACTTGGCCTGAATCATCATCAGGGTATGGCTTCTCAAACTGATGTTCAGTTTGTCCCTCTTTCGAACAACATGGCCGTCATTGCTAAAAATAGAACATAGGGGTAAATTGCAGTTTTTGGCTAATAACTCGAAAACCGTTACAGATATCAAAATCTGACAGGTGTAAAAATGATCAGCATGATGAGATCTATCAACTGTGCAATTTTGAAGAAAATCTGAAAACCCATCTCGGAGTTATAGCCCTTTTTCCGTTAATTTTTCAAAATTTTTGCATTTTTTATTTCAAAAAGTGTAACAGATAGAGGTCATGTGGAAAATGCAAAAATGTTCAGCATATCAAGATCTACCCACCCTGAAATTTTGAAGAAAATCCATAAACCCTTGTAGGAGTTATTGCCCTTTTTCACAAAATTTTTAAAATTTTCGTATTTTTCATCTCTACTTCCAAAACTATAGAAGATGAAGGTTAAGTGTAAATTGATGAAACGTTTTCCATGCTGTGGCGACTTCAAAACTGATGTTGAAAATTGTTCCTTGACCGCCATTTTCAAAATGGCTGCCAAAAAAGGCGGGAAAGTTCAACATTGCCCGATTTCAATGAAATTTGGTTTCCAAATATATATTGATGTTGCGACTTCAAAACCGGTTTTGAAAATTGTTTGTTGGCCGCCATTTTCAAAATGGCCGCCAAAAAAAAAAAGCGGGAAAATTCAACATTGTCCGATTTCAATGAAATTTGGTTTCCAAATAGATATTGATGTTGCGACTTCAAAACCGGTATTGATAATTGTTTGTTGACCGCCATTTTCAAAATGGCCGCCAAAAAAGGCGGGAAAATTCAACATTGTCCAATTTCAATGAAATTTGGTTCCCAAATGGATACTGATGTTGCGACTTCAAAACTGGTGTTGAAAATTGCTCATTGACCGCCATTTTCAAAGTGGCCGCAAAAATAGACGGGAAAATTCAACAACGTCCGATTTCAATGACATTTGGTTTCCAAATTGGTCTTGATGTCGTAAGTTCAAAACTGATGTTAAAAATTGTTCGGTGACTGCCATTTTTAAAATGGCCACCAAAAAAGGCGGGAAAATTCAACATTGTCCGATTTCAATGAAATTTGATTTCCGAGTAGATATTGATGTTGCGACTTCAAAACCAATGTCGAAAATTGTTTGTTGACTGCCATTATCAAAATGACATCTTGACTTCAAAACTGGTGTCGAAAGTGGTCCTTAGCAAGAACGTTTTTGTCAAAAAAGCCCAACAAAGACATATAGTAAAACATGATCAGACTTTAAAAACAGTTCAAAATATTGGAGGTGTTTGAGCAGCGAAAGTTTGAGAAACTGGAGATCAACTGTATAGCTTACAATGTTACCTCGATTGTGGCAACTGAAGCCAGGTGAGCGATACAGGCTCCTGGGGGCCTCCGGTTTTTACACGTAAACTATATAATGATTTCAAAACACATGCAAAGTATGAACAAAATCTATAATGGACTTCTCTAGCCATGCTGTCATCTGTGTAAATTCCTGAAATTTTCAATTTCAGTTTTTACGCATAAATGCACAGTGACCCCTAGATTTTATTTTACATTTTGAACAATAATACTATTGCACCCTTTATGAAGTACATACATGCAACAATTTAAAAAAAAACAAAAAAAAAACTTCTACTTAAGCTAACATATACTTAATTATATACAACTTCATGTAACTAGCAGACAACTACTGGTCATTGATAAACTATCAGATAAATCTCAGATTTAAAAATTTAATGAACCATTGTGATCCCGCATTTTTAATCAATGAAGAAAAAAAATGAAATATGCAATTCAGTGAGGTAGAAAAGTATACGAAAAAAGTTTAAATGAAAAGAAAACTTCAAAACATGAGGTAGAATCCTCGTAACAATTTATGTGAAGTTGATAATTATCCGCAATTAAGTGAAAATATATCCAACAACAAGGTACCGCATTTATTCTATGAACAAGGTACCGCATTTATTCTATTAAACTACCCCTCGTTTCCAACGATGCAAAAAAAAAAACAAAAACAAAATGACATACCGAAATCTAGGATAAGAAACTTAATCCTTCATGAAATATACATCCTAAAATGAACACAACTACAATAAGAGCTCATCAAATTTCCATAGTATCATTGTCCCGGGCTATCATAATCAGACTCAGGTTAGTTTGGTTTTATGCATTATATGAATTTTTGAAATCGTTGGGTTCTTGTGCTGCTGATGAGGAATTAATTTTCGAAATGGCCATACAGCTCATCAAAATTAATTGCAGTTGGAATTAACATGTGTTATGGTCTCACGTTCGTTTACTCCATATCCTTTCGTAAAATATCGGATTCGCGCTGATCATGATCAAAGTCTGTCCATCTCACCCTCACTATCACTCATATGTTTTTGTCAACGGTACAGATATTGTCTTGCACCTCATCAGTTTTCCCAATATCGTTTTCTGTAAACCCTTCAAACGGATCCTCGTCGGCATCAGACTGTTGAAACAAATCATCCTCGCTTCCGTCGAGAGCATTTGTTATTCCACATTTTTTTAGGATCTCCTGATGATATCTTGGGTTATTAAATCCCATGCTTCCTTTATCCACAAGAACATTGTTGCTCCAGAGGATGCTTGTCGATTTCCACCCTTTGTCTTTTCCATCGGCCCGGAAAAAACACCCATTTATCGTAAAAATCGGCACATATTTTGAATGGTTTGTTCCAGGAAACGTCGGCGGGTTGAAGCTTCGATGTACAGCCCCCAAGAATGACGACAGGGTCCGAATTATGTTTAACTCGTGTTTGTTGTTAAACATCAGTAGTGATATGCACACGAAAAGAATCCCAAAACAAGCTGTCAATGACACCCCCACATCCTTTTAGCCAAAATTTGAAGATGTCTTCTTTTGCCCGTGATTTTTCCGGACCCACACATGTTAACAACAATTCCATTTGTTATATCACTTTTTGGGAGTGGTCTTATCCTTGGGAAATGTACCAACGATTGCAACTTTGTTTCGTCGGCATAGGCAGCAAGGGTAACGGTGATGGGATCTTTTTCGTGACCTGTTGAAGAAACTGAAATGTCTTTTGCACCGCTTTCTGCTAGTATACTTTCCCCGGCATCTCAAACCAAACTGGGGTTTCGTCCATATTTCCTATTTCACTATTTTGGTATCCCCTGAATTTTCGCATTCGCATAACATACTTCAAAAAATTATCTACAAGGTCATCAACAATCTGTTTATGGTTATTCTCCTAAAAGAAATGTTATTTCTTATCTTAAATCTATCGATTATATCATCAATTTTCCCGTTATCTTCACCTTTGCCTGTCTCCCTACTCCATGATATCGGTTTATTTTCAATGTCCTGACTTTCTTTTTTGTTTTTTAACCGGGTTTTCCATCGGAAAAATCCGGTTATTAAAATGGTTATGAAAATGGCGGGCGGGCGGCTGCCAAATGGGTACATCATTTGTCCGGAGCAAATCTCCTACAGTATTTGAGACAGGAAGTTTTTATTTTGCAGATCAATTGTACATATATCAAAGGTGTGCATGGTACTCTGATTTTGATTTTTAATAATTTATGTCCAAAATATCAGTTGTTGAACTTTGTCATTTTTACGACAAATTTTTAACAATAGGGTACCCCCCTTTGTCCGGAGCAAATCTCCTACAGTATTTGAGACAGGAAGTTTTTATTTTGCAGATCAATTGTACATATATTAAAGGTGTGCATGGTACTTTGATTTTGATTTTTGATAATTTATGTAAAAAATATCAATTGTTGAACTTAGTCATTTTTACATAATTAATGTCAAAAATATTAGTTGTTGAACTTAGTCATTTTAACGTCAGATTTTTAACAATAGGGTACACCCTTTGTCCGGAGCAAATCTCCTACAGTATTTGAGACAGGAAGTTTTTATTTTGCAGATCAATTGTACATAATCAAAGGTGTGCATAGTACTTTGATTTTGATTTTTGATAATTTATGAAAAAAATATCAGTTGTTGAACTTGGTCATTTTTACGTCAAATTTTTAACAATAGGGTATCCCCTTTGTCCGGAGCAAATCTCCTACAGTATTTGAGACAGGAAGTCGTTATTTTGCAGATCAATTGTAAATATATCAAAGGTTAGCATGGTACTCTGATTTTGATTTTTAATAATTTATGTCCAAAATATCAGTTGTTGAACTTAGTCATTTTTACGACAAATTTTTAACAATAGGGTACCCCCTTTGTCCGGAGCAAATCTCCTA
>MJUU01070274.1:3814-16156 GCA_002080025.1 Modiolus philippinarum
ATTCAAGTTTACGTCTGAGTTCAGATCTCAGTCACTGTACATGGTAGGATCATCTAACCTTGCATGTGCATGCATCTCTGATGGTAGGTCAGCATCCAGGCAAAATTAGGTCACTTTGACCTATATTTTCCGCTTGAGTGACTTATATTCAAGTTTACGTCCGAGTTCAGATCTCAGTCATTGTACATGGTAGGATCCTCTAACCTTGCATGTGCATGCATTTCTGATGGTAGGTCAGCATTCAGGCAAAATTAGGTCACTTTGACCTATATTTTCTGCCTGAGTGACTTACATTCAAGTTTACGTCTGAGTTCAGATCTCAGTCACTGTACATGGTAGGATCATCTAACCTTGCATGTGCATGCATCTCTGATGGTAGGTCAGCATCCAGGCAAAATTAGGTCACTTTGACCTACATTTTCCGCATGACAGACTTACATTTTAGTTCATGTTTGGGATCAGATCTCAGGTACTGTACATGGTAGGATCATCCTGCATGTGCATACATCTGTGATGGTAGCTCAGCATTCAGACAAAATTAGGTCACTTAAACCTACATTTTACACATGAATGACTAAGATTAATGTATACATCGGAGTTCATAGCTAAGTAACTGTACAACAATTTTGATAGTATGTCAGCATCCAGGCAAAATTTGGTTGCTGCGACAACGTGCCATAACGAGGTGAACTTTGTAATCGTTGATTACCTATGTTTCTAAATATGTCAAATCTTTATTTTTCATCGGATTTTGATGGGATTTTTTTCTTTGGATTCTTGATCGAAGCTTTCAGTAGTATGCCAAAGGATTTGGAGTAGCTTTTACCTTTTCGGAGCTACAAAGGGTCAAAGGGGCCAAAATTGCAATTTTTCTAAATATGTCAAATCTTTATTTTTCATCAGATTTCGATGGATTTTTTTTTTTTTTATTTCTATGGATGTAAAGTGTTAGTTGATAGTAACATATTTTGCATAGCTCTTACAGTTTTTTTTATCAATAAGTGATCAAAAGGGTTGATTTTTTCCGTAGTTTGTTTCCAGCTAATAACTGTGTCAAGCTTCTTTTTGTGTCCATCTAATTATTGTGTCAAGCTCTTTACTGTGTCCACATTCACTTTGAACTACTTTTGTTGAAATTTCAGTGATCAACATGCTGTGGTCGTATCATGCTGCGCTCAGCGTAGCCCTTTATTATTGGATGTTTACTGGAATTAAATCAACTATATAATTTTGTCATATTGTATTCCATACAATTCAAGATACACATTCACTAATCTTCAACACATCTGGTAAAGACAATTCAATATCTTTACTTTTCATTTTGATATAATACCAAACAAATGGAGAAAAAGTGTTAAGGTTAGAGATACGTAAATAAGCGCCATTATTGGTGAACATTATAAATTTGCTTTAGAATGAATGTAATATAAAAAGAATATGCACTTTAAATTATAGTCAGGTTTCAAACTGTATCCTACAATTTTTCTGACAAAAAAATGATATTATGTTGCTAAAGACATTTTTGTTTTATTGATTAAATTTGTTTATATGGTCACCGAGTTCGTTTTCTTGGTATGGATGGCTGAACAGTGGTTTTTCCAATCACGTCTAAAATCATAACTTTTTTCTACATCACTATTTTGACAGCGCTTTTTATTTTTAAAAAATTATTGTTTGGTGTGCTTACTCTATGATCAACTTTTTCTACCAGTGAAAGGAATTCTGTGACCCTTTATAAATTTACACCACTAAAACAGGAATTTGATTGATATATTATGCCCCCACTTGTTAGAGAGTGGGGTATACTGCATTCACCTTGTCTGTCTGTCCGTCTGTACGTCCTTTCGTCCATCCGTTCGCACAAAAATTTATTTCTGTCGCAATTTTCTTAGCTTTTAGTGGAGGGATTGATTTGAAAACTTGTATGCAGCCTCAGTATGATTAGTTGTAAGGAACTTCCTATTTTGAGTCTTGTACGATGTGTACTTCCTGTTTGACGAAATGTGGACTTAGTTGAGAAATGTAGTGAAACATGAAGTTTTTGTTGCAGTTTTCTTGGCTTCTATAAGAGGGATTGATTTTAAAATTGGTATGCAGCGTCAATATGATTAGTTGTAAGGAACGTCCTATTTTGAGTCTTGTCCGATATGCACTTCCTTTTTAACGAAATGTGGACTTAGTTACGAAATGAAGTGAAACATGAATTTTTCGTCGCAGTTTCCTCAGCTTCTCTTAGAGGGATTGATTTTAAAATTGGTATGCAGCTTCAATATGATTAGTTGTAAGGAACGTCCTATTTTGAGTCTTGTCCGATGTGCACTTCCTGTTTAACGAAATGTGGACTTAGTTACGAAATTTAGTGAAACATGAAGTTTTGGTCGAATTTTTCTCAGATTCTATTAGAGGGATAGATTTTAAAATTAGTATACAGCCTCAATATGATAAGTTGTAAGGAATGTCCTATTTTGAGTCTTGTCCGATGTACACTTCCTGTTTAAGAAATGTGGACTTAGTTAGGAAATGAAGTGAAACATAAATTTTCTGTTGCAGTTTTCTCAGCTTCTATAAAATTGATTTCAAAATTGTTATGCAGCCTCTATATGGTTATTTGTAAGGAATGCCTTATTTTGAGTCATGTCAGATGTGTACTTCCTGTTTAACGAAATGTGGACTTAGTGAAACATGAATTTTTTCGTCGCAGTTTTCTCAGCCTCTATAGGAGGGATTGATTTCAAAATTGATATGTAGCCTCTATATGATTAGTTATAGAGAATGTCCTATTTTGAGTCCTGTTGGACATGTACTTCTTGTTTTACAAAATGTGGACTAAGTTATGAAAAAAGCAAACATAATTTTTTTTTGTTTCAGTTTTCTCGGCTTCTGTAAGAGGGATTGATTTCAAAATTGGTATGCAGCCTCTATATGATTAGTTGGTTACCACTTTCTGTTTGTTCTTTAGGATCATGTCATTACGTCCATACTTGTATTGTGTTCAAAACATGTATTATGTCCACACACACTTAAATTTGCACTTGCCATATAGATTCAGGGTTCACTGAGTGGGGGTATCACTGGTTGCCATTTGGCGACAGCTCTTGTTATTTTTCTGTATGCTTTACATAGATTCTATATGAACACAACATAACTGGTTTATTTTTCAATCAGCCATATAAAACATTGAAATAGCTAAAACTGTTTTTATTTCACGTTGAAATTCAGCTCCATTTGATGCACTTGCATGTAAAATTTCATTGAAATCCGGAAACTATTTACCTATCTATTACATTAAACTTAATATAAAATAATGAGAAACAGCTTTCATATTTGTAATGGAAGAAATAAGAATCAATTTACTGTAAAACAGGAAATTTTTGCGTCAGTTTTATTTTCGCGATTTTCGCGTTTGGAATGGAAGCGCAAAAACAAAACGGCAAGAATATACTTGTCTATTATTGAAGTCAATGGTCAACAATTTGGCAGCGCGAATTCAAAACTACGCGAACTAAAATCCTGTCAATTTACCGCTAAATAAGGATGGCCCGAAAATTTCCTAGTTTACAGTAATAACCTGAGATATAACGTTATTTTTAAGGTTGTATGGCACCTGGGCCACCTGTGAATGGATCCTTAAACACCATAGAAACTACCATAAGTAGTTCTGTTACCTTTAGTTGTAATAGTGGATACCGGTTACCTGATGATTACAGTGATTCCTTATCTTGTGGAGATAGTGGATACTGGAATAATGTTCCTAAATGTACAATAGGTAAATATACTTGTGGAGATAGGATACTGGATTGATCTTCAAAAGTGGACATAGGTAATTTAACTTGTGTATGTAGTAGGTACCAGGATGTTCCTAAGTGTACATAGGTAATTCATGGTTCAGAGATAAGAAGATAAGCTCTGCCCCTTAGATATTGTTGTTACACGCCACAAGCTTATCTGTTTCAGTTTCAAAATTGTGACTCAGCATCTAAACATTGTGTAAGATTCATAAAAACAAATACTACAAAATATTGCCGTTTCTTTCCTTCAAAATAGTAATTGTCAAAAAAGGTTCTTTTAAACTATTTCACACTAGTATATAACCATAATGTTAAGATTTCTGTTTCTGAGACACTTGGAACGATTCGTGTTGATGTCAAATGTTTTCGATCCATGAAAACAGTTGCACAAACTTAACAGCAATGTTTCAGAATCATTTTTAGCTCACCTGACCCGAAGGGTCAGTGTGGGCTATTGCCATCACATGGCGTCCTTCGTCGTGCATTCGTCGTCTGTTAACTTTTCACATTTTCATCTTCTCCTCTAAAACCACGTAAGCAAATTCAACCAAACTTTACAGGGATGTATACTTAAGGTCCTTTACAAAGATTGCTCATATTGTTCCGATCCGACAAAAAACATGGCCGCCAGCATGGAACTTAGGTTTAGCATTGGACCCTATGGGAAAAATCACATTTTCATCTATTCCTCTGAAACCGCTGAAGCAAATTCAACAAAACTTTACATGAATGATATACTAGAGGTCCTTCACTAAGAATGGTCATTTGGTCCGATCCGATAAAAAACATGGCCACCAGAGTGGAACTTAGATTAAACATTGGACCCTATGGAAAAAATCACATTTTCATCTTTTCCTCTGAAACCGCTGAAGCAAATTCAACAAAACTTTACAGGAATGATGTACTAGAGGTCCTTCAATAAGAATGCTAATTTTGTTCCGATCCGATAAAAAACATGGCGGCCTGCGCAGAACTTGGGTTTAACATTGGACCCTATGGGAAAATCACATTTTCATCTTATCCTCTGGAACCAGTGAAGCAAATTCAACAAAACTTAACAGGAATGATGTACTAGAGGTCCTTCACTATGAATGCTCATTTTGTTCCGATCTGATAAAAAACATGGCCGCCAGCGCAGAACTTGGTTTTACATTGGACCCAATGGGAAAAATCACATTTTCATCTTTTTCCAGTGAAACCGCAGAAACAAATTCAGCAAAACTTTACAGGAATGATGTACTAGAGGTCCTTCATGAAGAATGGTCATTTTGTTCCGATCCGATAAAAAACATGGCTGCTAGAGCGGAACTTGGGTTTAACATTGGACCCTATGGGAAAATCACATTTTCATCTTTTCTTCTGGAACCGCTGAAGCAAATTCAACAAAACTTTACAGGAATGATGTACTAGAGGTCCTTCACTTTGCATGCTCATTTTTTTCCGATCTGATAAAAAACATGGCCGCCAGTGCCGAATTTAGGTTTAACATTGGACCCTATGGGAAAAAATCACATTTTCATCTTATCCCCTGAAACCGCTGAAGCAAATTCAACAAAACTTACAGGAATGATGTACTTCAGATCCTTCCACTAAGATTGCTCATTTTGTTCCGTTCCGATAAAAAACATGGCGGTCAGCACAGAACATTAACTTTGGACCCTATGGGAAAATCGCATTTTCATCTTCTCCTCTGAAACAACCTAAGCAAATTCAACCAAACTTCACAGGAAGGATGAAATAATAGTCCTTAAAGACATATCCTACTATTCAAACTCCAATATGATATCGTCTTGATATTACTTTTGTACAATATTAATGATGAAAGCTTTAAATTGAGCTAAAAAAATTGGGGGGTCACTGACCTAGTTTTAGAGCTATGACGTCATCTTTATTTACCTGTTTTGAAGGTATTGATTATATACTATATTGCCTATATTTTCACTATATAGTAGGTTTCGAATGAACTAAACTTATTTGAAATGCCAAATGATATGTAGAAAAACAATAATACAACAAAATAAAAAATATGCAAGTTTTGGTATAAATGGCACAAATTTGAATTTCTTGCCATTTTTGTCAGGTACTCACAATACGACAAAATCGCTGATCACAAAAAATTGAAATATGATAATTTGATAATATTTTCACAGAAGATAGGGTCTAACCTCCTCAACGGATTAAGCAAATAAAATAATAGGGTCGCCCAATCGGGAAAAAAGATATTTGTAAAAAACATGTAAAGACCGAAAATGGCGGGAATATAATGGCGGGTTTTTCTTAATACCGATAGCAATTTTTCTTAATTTGAATCGCAGTATATAATTACAATTTACATTATATTTTTGTAGGAATATGTAATAAAATGTAGCCAAGTAATTATTTTTTCCCTTTTATTGCTATATACATACACAAACTGGGAAAACGTGTGTTTACGGGGCATAAAAAGTATAAAACCCGAAAGTGAAAAATAAGACCAGTGGCAATATTTACCTTATACTAACACGTTAGAAGTCTTTCGTTGTTTTGCAAAATGAATTTTATTTTATTTCCTTCTCTTATTTTCAATTTCTGCTTGTGTTGTGAATGTGGAAACAATAATATAGTGTTATTAAATGGGTATTTTCATATTAATCCTATATAATGTCCAAGTACAGTCGTATTGGGTTGAGGTCACCTGTATTGGCCCGAGGCAAAGCCGAGGGCCAATACAGGTGATCGAAACCCAATACGACTGTACGAGGACATTATACAGGATTAATATGAAAATTCCCATTTTATGACACCTTTATCAACTGATGACTTAAAATTTCAGGCAATATCTTTACCAGTCTTAATTACAGCATGCAAATTTCGATATTACAAAGTCAAGACGGTATAAAAAAGATTTCTATTGCATTTTCAACTTGTAGTAGAAAAAATTATTGCACTATCATGTTGTTTACAAATCCCCTTGATCTGGTGTGAGCTGAAACGGGATGCGGCTGATGAGTACTATTTTTCTGCTGACAAGTACTATATAACTGTAAAGCACAGTGTTAATATTTGGAACGTTATCAAAGGAAATCTTCTGAGTTGTGCTGTGTTTATTTTTTATTCTCACTCTCAATAGTTCAAATCAATAGACAAAAAGAAAAAAAGTTAACATATGCGAGAAAGACAGAAAAAAAGAGTGTAACTTAACCAATATGGCCAATTCATTTATACGGGGCATTTGCCCTGTATTAATTTTAATACAGGGCATCTGCCCTGTATAAATTTCTATACAGGGCATTTGCCCTGTATAAATTCTAAGTGCCAAAAACTTCCGGTTATATTAAATGGGCAAATCACACTGTATTTTAAGTCATCAGTATATTAGGACATTTACTCTTAATTCATTTGACTCTATTTATTTTTTACACAAGTTTGAAGATTAATTGAAAATGTTTTCTTTGAAATTGACATTGTCTTTAAATAATGATAAAACTATTGGCAAACTATTTAATGAAGTGGTATACACAGCGTATAATAATTTGAATGTGTCCTTTTATTCTTTACTGTAAGAACATAAATTGAACCTTTACTAACCGAAAAAAATCATGATGTCATAAATGAATTACAAAACCTTAAAGCTCGAATTCCCAGGAAGTTTGCAAAGTCATAAAGAAATTACAAAACAGTGAAGCTCAAAAACAAAATGCGCAGAAACAATAGTAGGATATGTCTTTAACAAAGATTACTCATTTCGTTCTGATCCGATAAAAAACATGGCTGCCAGCACGGAACATAGTTTAACATGGGACCCTATGGGAAAATCACATTTTCATCTTCTCCTCTGAAACAGCTCAAGCAAATTCAACAAAACTTTACAGGAATGATGAATGGAAGGTCCTGTACAAAGATTGCTCATTTTGTTCCAATCTGATGAAAAACATGGCTGGCGGCATGGAAGAAACTTTAACATGAACCCTATAGGAATAACATTTTCATCTTTTCCTTTAAAACCTCTTAAGCAAATTCAACCAAACTTTACAGGAATGATGTACTAAAGGTCCTTTACAAAGATTGCTCATTCCATTCTGATCAGATGAAAAACATGGCTACCAGCAAGGAACATAGTTTAAAATTGGACATTTTGGAAAAATCACATTTTCATCTTCTCCCCTGAAACCGCTGCAGCAGATTTATGGGACTGATGTACTAAAGGTCCTTTACAAAGATTGCTCATTTTGTTCTTATTCTCTGAAACTGTTGTGAAGCAAATTGTATTGGAATGATGAGTAGAAGGTCCTTTGCAAAGTTTACTAATTTCTATAGGACAAAAAAACAAAGGTGCTAATAGAAAACATAGCTAAACATTAGACCTCCATTGGTAAAAAACATCATTTTTGGTCATGCATGGCAGAGAAGTATTTTGTCAGGTGAGCGATACAGTTCTCTAGTTCTCTAGTTTCTTGTAAAATGGATTTTTTACTTTATTTTTTATTTATTCATATTGCAAATATTTTAAAAGAATTGCCGATATTGATCCGAGCATTTAATTTTTAGAGATTTGTGTAGGTCACTGCATGCCAGTCATGAGGTCAACAACAGGGAAAAGTCAAAAGGTTGTGTATTTACTTGTGTGCGTGCATGTTATTAAGACAAAAATTATAAAATCTTTTTCTATTATCTTAACAGGTCATCCTTTTCCGAGTTCTGATAACTTATATCTACTTGTATCTGATATCTACCATTTACGATGACATATGTAAAGTTGTGTAATAAACAAACATTGAAACTTCTGTACATAGAATTTAACATCTCAATTACATCTCTCAGCATGAGATTGATAAAGCGTTTTAATTAATTAAATGTTCTATTATTTGGTCCATTCGTTGTGTTTTCTTAACATGAAGAATGGAAACTGTGTATATATTGCATTCTTGTGTATTTTGATTTCCCGGAAGGGGAAGGATTTTGGATTAAGAAAAAATGTTTCAAGAGAAAAAAAATCTAATTCCAGATTTTTAGCTCACCTGGCCCAAAGGGACAGTGTGAGCTGTTGCCATCACTTGGCGTCTGTCATCGGTCGTCCGTCCGTCTGTTAACTTTTCACATTTTCATCAACTCCTCTGAAACCACTGAAGCAAATTCAACCAAACTTTATAGGAACGATGTATGGAAGGTCCTTAACAAAGATTGCTCATTTTGTTCCAATCCGACAAAAAATATGGCCACCAGCGAGGAACATACATTTAACATTGGACAGTGTGGGAAAAACATCATTTTCATCACCTCCTCTGAAAACCACTGAAGCAAATTCAACCAAACTTTACAGGAATCATGTATGGAAGGCTCTTTACAAAGATTGCTCATTTTGTACCAATCCGACAAAAAAACATGGCCGCCAGTGCAGAACTTATATTTAATATTGGACCCTATGGGAAAAACATTGTTTTCATCAACTCCTCTGAAACCACTGAAGCAAATTCAACCAAACTTTACAGGAATGATGTATTGAAGGTCATTTACAAAAATTGCTCATTTTGTACTAATCCGACAAAAAACATGGCTGTCAGCGCAACTTATATTTAACATTGGACCTTATGGGAAAAACATCATTTTCATCAACTCCTCTGAAACCACTGAAGCAAATTCAACCAAACTGTACAGGAATGATGTATTGAAGGTCATTTACAAAAAATGCTCATTTGTACCAATCCGACAAAAAACATGGCTGTCCGTGCACAACTTATGTTTAACATTGGACCCTTTGGGAAAACATCATTTTCATCAAATCCTTTGTTAGCACTGAAGCAGATACAACCAAACTTTACAAGAATGTTGTATGGAAGGTCCTTTACAAACAATGCTCATTTTATTCTGATCTTACAAAAAACATGGCCACCAGCGCAAAACTTATATTTAACATTGGATCCTATGGGAAAAACATCATCATAAACTCATCTTAAACCACTGAAGCAAATTACAGGAATGACATATGGAAGGTCCTTTACAAAGATTGCTCATTTCAATTCAATTTGACAAAAAACATGTCCACCATGCAGAACATTAAAACCCTGCTGTTCAGCATTTTGTCAGGTGAGCGACACAGGCTCAGTCTCTGAGCCTCTAGTTTTTATACATAGCATTTGAAAAAAAATATACTGTACCCTGCATCATGAAATTGACTGAACAAAATAAAAAAAAAAACACATGAAAATCAATTATAGAATACTAAAAAGTAAGATTCTTCTTGATGTTTTTAATATTTCCATTATATTCATGTTATCTGTCGGCATTTTAATATTTTTCATATACAATTACTATGTTTTTCAAAATATTTTGTTGTAGAACTGAAATTAATGCAATTTCGATATTTTGATATTGTTAGATAATATTTCAAAATTATTTCGTGGGAGCTACCCGAATCATTTCACCAATGAGGTACCCAAGTTGCACCAATTGTAGAAAAGGAGGGCTTAAAATTGTAAAAAAATTTTCATGAAAGTGCATCAAATGTTTATTTTTCATTTAAGTATTTAAGTATTGTATTCAGCTTTTGAAAATAAATTGACAGGAAAATTTTATCTACCCCAAATTAAGTTAAAAATTTAAAAGAATACAGAAATTGTTACCGTAATTAAAAGGCAGTTGGAACGACTGTAAAAATATACATTTGTACATTTTCTACTTTCACGATTATATTTTTATTATTATCCTGTTATTTGTGATCCAACAATAGATTTTTGTCTGTATACTGTATTTCATTATATAAATCAGGAAAAAAAATAGCATTTGTAAATCCCCCTTTTCCCCAATTTATGGCTTTGGAAATAAAAAAAAAAACGACAATCCATCATTCTTTCAAGTTATCTCTAATCTTTATATACATGTTCTGGATGTACATCTTTAAAAAAATTTCTCTTTATTTAAAATATATTCAATAATTATCCAACTTTCAATGCACTTACCACAAACATTGATACGTTGGGACAAAGATGGCGTCAAAAATTGACCTTCAGTAGCCAATTATAATCCTGCAATCTGATTGGTCAATACCATAATTGAGACTGACACATCAGATTCATGAATTATGTTGAGAGTGGATCCGAAGTGAACAAAAATAATTATGTGGATAGTGTACATAGGTAATTATGTGGATAGTGTACATATGTAATGTTGCAGATAGTATCCAAAGGTAATTATGTGGATAATGCACTTAGGTATGGCCAAATAAAAAAATACACTAGCTTCTCAGGCCCCTGCCTCATCTCCTTTCTGGAAACTAATTTTACTTTTTTATTCAAGTTTCAAATAAAAATTATGAAAATCACCTGCCTCATTTCTTTTGGGCATTTTAGAAATGTAGAATGCCTCATCATGATTTTGAACCAATTAAAATAAAAATCTTCTCCCTCCTTGCCTCATAATTTTTTTTAAAAAATGGCTTGAGAATCTAATCATTATTTTTGTATGGCCTGATTATGTGGATAGTGTACATAAGTTATTATGTGGATAGTGCACATATGTAATTAAGTGGATTGTTTAAATATGTAATTATGTGGATAGTGTACATAAGTTATTATGTGGATATTGTACATACTGTATAAGTGGTTATTTTTCGCGAGGACTTAATTTTTGGCCGGGTTGCACGGAGTGCAAATCCGGATTATAGTATGGTGAATGTTGGGTGGGCGGGCAGGCGTCGGGCGGGGAAAATGGGATACCTATTTTGTGAAATTAACTCCTCCTACAATTTTCAACCAACATCTTTGAAACTTCACAGGATGTTTTTATATATATTGAAGATGTGCACCTGACTTTATGGAAATATTTTGGAAATTTTTTCCAATTTTTCCGGACTTTGGAACTAAGTCCTTTTTTTATCAAAATGTTTAACATAGGGTACCTATTTTGTGAAATCAACTCCTCCTACAATTTTCATCAACTTCACAGAATGTTTCTATATATATTGAAGATGTGCACCTGACTTTATGGAATTATTTGCACCTGACTTTATGGAATTATTTCCAATATTATTTCATATTTTTCCAGACTTTTTCACTTAGTCATCTTTTATCAATATTTTCAACATATTACATACACAGACCCATTAGGGAACCAATTAATCAACATTTTATAGCTGGAAGCACCAAAAGCAACCCGGCCATTTGAGTCTTTGACCCATTTTTATACGACCGCAAAAATTTTTGCGGTCGTATATTGGTATGGTGCTGTCGTCGTCGTCGTTGTCGTCGTTGTCGTTGTCGTCTGTAGACACTTTAGTTTTTGGTCAATAACTTTAGTTCCAGTAGATCAATCCTTATGAAATTTTAACATAATGTTCTTTGGTACAAAAGGAAGGCTTGGCTTAGTTTTGGTAATTGTGGCCCCACCCGTTTTTAAAAAAGGGGCCAAAAGGGGTTAAATTGGATGTTTTCACATGTTTGTCTGTAGAATCTTTATTATCAATCGGATTTTGATGGGGTTTCTTTCAGTGTGCTCCTGAGGAAATTTCCAATCTGTAGTATGCCAACGGATTTCACGTAGCATGTACCGCTCACGAGATAAATGGGGCCCAACAGGGGCA